>CAAKHD010003949.1:15628-37241 GCA_901007705.1 Fistularia tabacaria | reverse complement strand
CCGCTGATGCCGCGCTCGTTGTGGTCGGGCGGGGTGGTGGGTTTTTTTTTTTTTTTTTTTTTTGTGGGGGGGGGGTGGGGGGGGGGGGGGTGGGGGGGGGGGGGGGGGGGGGGGGGGGGGGGGGGGGGGTTCGGCCATGTTTTCCCTGCTGGACGCAGAAGAACATGAAAACGCAACACGATCAAAGGGCACGATCCCTCAGCAATCCTCGTTTCCGATAGACAAATGTTTTTGTGTCATTTGAGTAGTGGTTAGTGTTTCGGCCTCACAGCAAGAACGTTCCCCGGTTGGATTCCAACAGGGTTCCTTTCTGTTTGGAGTCTCCATGTTCTCCCCCGTGTCTGTGTGGGGTTCCTCCAGGTTCTCCAGGTCACAGTCCAAACACATGCAGGAGGTTCAAAGGAGACCCTACATTGTCCAGATATGTCGATGAACGTATGAATAATTGTATGTCTATGTGATGTGTGAATGAGAGGGTCCATAGTTGTATGTTTCTAAGTTATGAAGTGAAAGGGTCAGTAGTTGTATACCTCTGTAAGATGTGAACTGAAACGGTTAATAGTTGTATGTTTCTATCGGATATGAAGTGAGAGGGTCAAAAGTTGTATGTCTCTATGTTATGAAGTGAAAGGTTCAATAGTTGTATGTCTCTATGTTATGAAGTCAAAGGGGCAATAGTTGTATGTTTCTATATATTATGAAGTGAGAGGGTCAATAGTTGTATGTTTCTATATATTATGAAGTGAGAGGGTCAATAGTTGTATGTCTCGATACGTGATCCTGTGATGTGATTGACTGATCCAAGGTGAGCCCACCCTCTTGCCTAATGATAGCTGTGATCGGCTGATAGGCGACCCAAAGTGCAGGATAAGCGGTATAGGTAATTAATGAATGAATAAATAATTGTTCAAGTATGAATTTAGAAAAAAAAAAAAAAAAGGCTCTTAAACCAAACAGAAGTAATGTAAACAATCATGAAGAAATCGCACATTGACAACCAGCAGGAATAATCAGCAGCAAACAAAACCACCGCTTAAAAATATTCGTAGTTTTGCAAACGGACCTGAACGTTGTCCGGGGGGGGGGAGGGGGCGTCGATCCACCATCATGTTTTATCTTACCCAAGGGGCCACTTTGACCAAAATAACTTTGACCAAAATAATTGAAAAAATATCTGGGTGTGTTTGTGTTTGTGTGGGGTCTCTGCTTTAGATCCACGAGATGTTTGTGTTTCACAGCTGTCAGCAGCAAGCGAAGCAGCGCAGCTTTCCAGGGCTTCTGCGTCGGCAAATTAGAAAAGGCCGACCAGGGACACTAATAGTCCCAGGCGTGCCAGGACTTCAGACTCCCATGAGTCCGCACGGGTCCTGGCCTTCCTGGGGACTTTTCTCCTTCCCGTGACGTCGCTGGCCCCCATCAATCAGCCCCCCTAACTTTGTTTGGCCATCACCGCGGCAATTAGCTGCTGATTCGACGGAAACGGCGAGAAGGAGGCGGGAGGATAATTAGGAGGCGGCAGGAGGGGACCATGGGGTCGCCGGGTGCACGGAAGAAAGAGGTCGCGGACGAGGAATTACTTTCAAAAATGTCAATTCGCCGAGGAATCGCCAAGAAATGTAGTAGAAATTAACTTAAAAAAAAAAAAAACAGAAAAAAAACAAATCAATTTAAAAGTGTCTGGCACAGGAAAAAAAATCTCCCTTTTTTTACTAAAATAAATGAATGTAGATGCATAAATAAATGAATCTGACTGACGAAAAAAAAACCTCAAATCACCATGAAATGTCTAAAGAATGAGTGAGGAAACAGCTGCCTTCCACTGCAAAGTCCATGGAGAGCAGCATTGACGTCAGATAACCCTGGAACAGACCCGACCGCGGCACCTCAGGAATGAATGAATGAATGAATGTCCTGCAGGAGCGGCCGGAGTGAATGAGTAAAAGGGTTTAAAATCCGTCCCCGAGGAAACATCCTCGCGTCGTCTCCTGTTGTAATTTAACTCGCTGTGACGGGACGGGGTCCGGGGTTGTTGTTTAACCCGTGGCGTTTCAGCTCGAAACCCGGACGCACCGGTCGAACCTCCAGGCTGCAGAACCGGAGAACCGCACTCACCCGACATGGTGGGTTCGGGAACGTCCAGACCTCCTCCGGCCGTCACATCCCGGAGCTCATGTCCGCCTCGGCATCCTGCCGGGAACTCAGCTGATCTCCCTCGTCCTTCTTGTCTCCACCTCCTTCTGCCCTTTCTCTTACATCCCGTCCTCCCTCGCTCAACCGTTCACCCCCTCGTTCGCTCCTTTCTCCCTTTTCTTTTTCTGCCCCCCTCTCACATGCCTTCTCGTCCTCCCTCGCCCTGCTCTCTCTCTGAGCTCCGACAAGCTCCGCCCACAACCTGTAGGCGGTTTGCCTCGGCCGTCAATCAAATCACGCTTCTTGTTTTTTCTTTTCTATTTTCTTCCTTTTGGTCGACGTGACAGTGGGATCCAATTTAATTTTTTTTTTTTTTTTAAACAGATTTAAAAGCCTTTTTGTGCATTTGTGAGCTTGCGTCTTAACACAACCCATCTTTCGACGTCCCTCCCACGCCTCCTCCGGCTGCCGGTAAATGCAAACAGGTTAACAATTAAAGTTTCGATGAAACAATAACAGCAGTAACTGCTGCCGGGCGCCCGGCACGGAGGAAGCCGTGACCCAACTGCCCTTTCAGAATTCCGAGCGTGGAGGTTCCGAACGCTCAGCTCGGAGGGAAAGGCGTATCGCCATGACGAAAATCAGCGTAGAATTCAAAAATGCTCTCTAGAAGTGACAAAGGACTAAAAAGACTTGGAAGATTTTATCCCAAAGTGGACAAGACACGGATCTGGAATTCATTCATTTGATGTCGATAGCGCTTATATCCTGCGATCAGGGTCTGAGGGGGGCTGGGGCCGATCCCAGCTGTGATTGGGCGAGAGGAGGGGTTCACCCTGGACCGGTCGATCACATGGCCACATCCGGAGACATACAACCATTCACCCTCTCATTCGTGTTACATACAACCCTTCACTGACTCATTCACGAGTCATAGAGATATTCAACTGTTCACCCTCTCATTCAAGTTACATTGAGAGATACAACCATTCACCCTCTCATTGACTTGCCATATGGAGACATTCGACCATTCACTGTCTTGTTCACACGTCTGGACAATGTAGTGTCTCCAATGAACCTCCTGCAATTTTTTAACCCCGAGAACCCTGAGGAACCCCGCGGAGACACGTGGAGAACATGGAGACACCACTAAGAAAGCAGGAATCCAGCAAAATAGAATTGTTTTACCCAAATTTGGCATGAATCTACCCCTGAAAATGTGTAAGAAATTACCCAGAATGGACAAAACTTAGCAATAAAGGATCCGAAGATCAGCAGGAATCAGTCAAAACTAAAGAGAAGAAGTGGCGTCAGTGCAGGTCTAACAAAAACCTCCAGAGCGGGGATTATAATCCATCACGTTTACCACCCTGGCGCTGATAAACATCCATCTCCAGTGCTTTCTTCTGCTTCTTTTTTTTAAAAATAAAGCATGAAAAGGTTGATGAAACTTCTCGAGTGGCCTATCGAGGCCATTTTGTCGGAATGCTAACAGTGAGGAGGCTGTAAACAGGGAGCTCCGTTGAAGCTCCGAGGTGCCTGCAGTCCTCCAGCCGAATCTCCACCTTCCAGAGGGTGGGGATCAGCGGAGATGATGTAAGGAGGACCGCTCACGCGTTCCGACTCATTGCCGCCCCCTGCTGGCCGAGGAACCGAACTGCAGGCTGGCTCCCAAAAAGTGAAGACCAGGGTGTGGTTCTGAGGTCCTGATGCAGGGCCCAAATTGCGGGTTGGAGTTTCAAACATCAGGTTTTTTTGATCCTCATCCAAACTAAGAACGGTCTCGGAATTTTATTCTCTGAAGTCAACATTTTAAAAACCAAACATGTCCTTTTTTTTTTTTCTTCAGTACATTTAATACATTTCTATTTAATTTCCTCACTATCTAAGAGGTATGTTTACTTTTTTTTTGTTTTTGTTTTTGGTACATTTATAAAATTTCTATTTAATTTCCTCACTTTTTAAGAGGTATGTTTACTTTTTGTTTTTGTTTTTGGTACATTTATAAATTTCTATTTAGTATCCTCACTTTCTTAGAGGTACTTTTTTTTGTTTTTGTTTTTTCGGTACATTTATAAACATAATATTTAATTCCCTCACTTTCTGAGAGATAATTTTACTTTTTTTGTTTTATTTTTGGTTTAATTTATTAACGTACTATTCAATTTCCTCACTTTCTAAAAGGGTACTTTTCCTTTTTACTGTTTTCAGTACATTTTTAAATTTCTATTTTGCATCCTCACTTTCTTAGAGGTACTTTTACTTTTTTTGTTTTCAGTATATTTATACATTTCTATTTAGCATCCTCACTTTCTTTGAGGTGTTTTTTTTTGTTTTTGTTTTTGGTACATTTATAAACATACTATTTAGTATCCTCACTTTCTCAGAGGTACTTTTACTTTTTTTCCGTACATTAATACATTTCTATTTCATTTCCTCACTTTCCAAGAGGTACTTTTACTTTTTTTTTGTTTTCAGTACATTTTTAAATTTCTATTTAGTCCTCACTTTCTTAGTGGTACTTTTTTTGATTTTGGTTTTTCACTACTTTTATAAAATTTTTATTTAATTTCCTCTTTTTCTAAGAGCTACTTTTACCGTCTGTTTGCTGGTACTGTTTTCCTTCAGTTAGTATATAATAATATATCGCATCCTGATACATCAGGGGGCGCTATCCCCACATTTATCTTAAATAGCACTTAACTACAGTCCCTTAACTGCTGTGTAACATTTTACATCCCCCTCTTCTATCATTGTAAGAAAAGTGCTGTTGGAATGGAATAATGAACTGTGAGTTTGATGCATTAGCTTGTACTTGAGGGGGCTTGAGTGGGCCGCACCACTATCTCCAAAAAGGTAGGGGTGGGGAATAATTGTCCAGGTCGGTGAGGTCTTTGCAGAAGCCAGAAATACTCCACCTGGTCCTGTGGCTGGAAGCAGGGTGTCATCTATTGTAATTCAGAGATTTGTTAGAAGTCCAGCCAGCAGCATTAGCATGCGTGCATGCGTGCCTGCGTGCCTGCGTGCGCGTCTTCGCTGTGCTTAACCGAAGGGGGTGGTTGTTGTTTGTCTGGGTTATTCTTGCCGTGCACGGTTTGTCCTCCGCCAATAAGAGGAATTAAAAAGTCCACCCGGCTGCGCGGGGCTGTCAATCATCCCGCTCCTTGCCGGAGTAATGAGCCGCCCCGCCGGCCAGGCGTCTCCAGGCTTCCGTCGCCAAACGCCGTCTGATGAATCTGATTAGATGAGAGATTGAAGTGCGCGGACGGATCGGTGCACCTTCGCCGACGCTTCCACTCCTCAAGTGATGGTGATCGAAAGTGAGCAGACGCCTCCGATAGTCCCAAATCGAAAAAAAAAACCACGAGTTTATTCCGACGGGCAGCCACCAGGTCTTGACTCCCTATCAGGGTCCACATCATGATCATCTCATTCAGCAGATTAATCCATTTTTATTTCTCAGCTTGCCGTTTTTTTGTCTGCAAGGAGGAAATGGAGTCTAAATGACGCATTTTTGTTTGCGGCGAAGGGAAATTAATCAAAGCAGTTTGTGTTTATGTATGAACTTCATCGGGGGAGTCGCGTTCTTTACGTTGCCGGCATGTATTAATCACCCCCAGTTCGGGAGCGGATGTGTTATCGCCGGGTCGCGACCCTTGCCGGCTCCCGTAGCTCGGCAAATCATCGGCCCCTGAGTTATGGTGTCTTGAGGGGCCGATAAAGGAAGCGGGTTTAACATACCGGACGTTTGCATAAATCACGCTCCCGTTTTATTTTCAGAGGAGCACAGCACGATGCGGGAGAGGGGGGGTTGGGGGGCGACAACATAATCTCTGGAGATTATGTCGCCCTTCCGTGCTTTTGTGACGCTGGTTTGACGGGGATCTTAAAAGCAGGATTTAGAACCGGATCAGCCCCCAAATCCCTGCGGAAAGCCATTTTCTTGCATTCACTCGTCTATTGTGTCCTGTCATTTCACATTTCCACGGCAGGCCCGGGGGTTTTGGGGGGGTAGGGTGGTTCAAGACACTTGACTCAAGAGGAAGATGAGCTTGCGTGATGACCCCCCCCCCCCCCCCCATCCAAGTCTTCTTTATCCCTCAGTTGTCCTCGATGGAGTTTTCTCAGACAAGCCCAGTGACTCACTGGGCATGTCAAAGAAATAAGGTGTGTGTGTGTGTGAAAGGGTTAATTAACCGACGCACTTGCGGTTGAGAGCGTGGATGATTGGGCGTCTCCACAGATGGCCCCCTGTGATTGATAGGTGACGGGTAAGCCTGCCCCTTTCACCTGTCAGCAGGATGCCTCCATGGGGTACCCAGGGTACCTTACCAGGGGTTTTCAGTGAATGAACCAATGAATAGTAATCACAGCAGTAGTTTGCGTAATGAGTTGCTGTCTTGTGTTGTCGTGTTTACTGCAAACATGCGGCGTCATCGTTAACGGCTAAATGCTAATTAGTTAATCTAGCCGGTCGCCCCCGGCCACCGCTTGACAGTAAATCCGTCTATGACGAGCAGAGGAGGCAGGGAACAGAGTGATCTGACGGAAGAGGGCCTCCGAGGGCTTCGGGAGCTGGACGCCGACCATCACTCTGATTTACAACCCCATCCCCGGGATTACAACACGCCCATGCTGCTGTGGATAAATCACCGCCGTCTGCGCGTAGCCGTGGCTCGGAGAGGGGCGTCACGTGACCCCGTTATCACCTTGACAGTGAGCGTCGGCCGCTTGCACATACAACACGACCACGCCACTACCCCTTCACAGATCTTCATCCACCGCCGATTATTTATTCATACACGTTTATAAGGTCATACTTCCACTGAGGTTGTAACTGTCAAAATATTTGTAATAAACGCAGAAGTAATATTACAGTAATAACTGTAGTAGTAATGATAATATTATAGCTATATAATGGTAGTTGTTGTCCTTCAGGTGAACATAAGAGTATGGTTTTATCAGGAAGCTACTGAAGGCAACAAAAGTGGCTCCCCAGGTGCCCCATGCTTCTTCTGCAAGTCCCAACACAACCCCTCTGAGGCTGCCTCTTTAGGTCCCTCTCTAGCATACTATGTCCCCTCACCGATGGTAGCTCCTTAGGTCCCTCTGCAGCATCCCATGCCCCCTCAGCTGCTGCCTTAGGTACCTCTGCAGCATCCTACAACCTCTGCGCTGCTTCCCCAGGTACCTTTTCCTCCCATGCCCCCTCAGCTGCTGCCTTAGGTACCTCCATAGCATCCCACCTCCCCTCAGATACCTCTTTAGGTCCCTCCGCAGCATCTTGTTCCCCCTCAGCATCCTCCTTAGGCACCTCTAGAGCATCCTACATCCCGTCAGATACCTGTTTAGTTTCCTCTGCAGCATCCTACAGCCTCTCAGCTGCCGCCTCTGGTACCTCTGCAGCATCCCATGCCCGCTCAGCTGCTGCCTTTGGTATCTCTAGAGCATCCTATACCCCCTCAGCATTCTCTTTAGGTCCCTCTGCAGCATCTTGCTCCCACTCAGCTGCCTCTTTAGGTACCTCTGAAGCATACTATGCCCCCTCAGCTGCCTCCTTAGGTTCCTTGCAGCATCCGACTACCCCCTGGCTAGCTCCTTTGGTCTCTGAGTAAGATGATCAATGTATCTTATTTCTGAATATTTATCAATGCCCCTGCAGCCGTTTGCCCGTCTCTGTCTTTTTGCCTGACGGGATATTCTACCGTCCAAACCGAGAGGAAAACGTCTTTCGATTGGCTGTCGACCTCACCAACCTCTTAATTAGCACTCCGTTTGTGTGTGACAGAGTGAAAAGTAGCACTTGAGATTTTCGGATTAAGAATCATTTGCATCAAAATACCGATAGGTCCGGGCCGGCGAGAAACCCTACGAGTTCCTCCAGGAGGAAAAAGCGAGAGCTCATTTACACAGTAGGTGCCACTGAGGGAAGAAAAAAGGATGAGTTGAAAGAGCGTTTCGGAGTGTGAAACATGATGGCGGTGACGCTGTCACAAGCAATCCGAGGAGGGGAGGCTGACACCCGGCTAATTAATGCTTCAACCACAGCCGCGAGGACATAAACACTGAGGGGGCGTCACGTCAGAATAACTGTCCATTGATTACATATAAACAGAACAACACCCCCGTCTCTGTGGCCTTAATGCCCCCCCCCCACCCCCCATTTTATTCTTTTTTTAATATTTCTTAATGCGGCGCAGAGTTGTCAAACATCCGCTGTACGTTTCGAAGGATTAAGAGCGGGAACGAATCACTGACGCCGGCATGCCACGACGAGATACTGCAAAAAGAAGTGTGTGTGTGTGTGTGTGTGTGTGTGTGTGTGTGTGTGTGTGTGTGTGTGTGTGTGTATGACACACCCCCCTCCCCTGACAGGAACGCAAGGGCTGTGTTACAAGCTAGTAAACAGAGTGTAAGCTGGCCTCCGGTCACCAGTTGACGTCCGTTTGGCGACGTGGCAAAAAGCGAGAACGTGCATTGAGTCACCTGGTTGCCTTCGGTGTCGGAACGTGAAACAGGGGCTTGTTTGGATGCCATTTGCCTCTGCTGCCTCTCGCAGGCGCTCCCGTCTACATCCGTATGATATTGTACAAGATAAGGAAAAGAAGTGCCAAACTGATGGGAAGGAAGCATAAGGAGAAACGTCCCCTCAGAGGAGGAGCTACCGCAGCCGCAGCCTGAGGTGGAGCGACTTGGTCTGTGCGTGTTATAAACTTGACAACGAGGCCTTTTGAGCGGTATTTCAGCGGAGGTTATTAAAATCACTAATTCACGAGAAGGTGCCGGCGTGCCTGTTTACTCAGCCCACCTGCGTGCCGGCAGCGGATTTATGTTGCCGGAGATGATTTCAGAGTATGCAGGAGGGGGACATAACCGGGAAACAACATAGCCTCGTCGCTCTTGTGGGGATGTAACACCCGAAGCCGTTGCACATAAATCGATAAATCTACATCCCAACTTGTCTGGAATCTCCCGATACATGACGAGCGGTTTCGTCTCGTCAAAACATCCTCCGATTCAGATGGACACGGAGCAGCGAGACGTCCGACCCATTTTATATATTTAGCCTGATGGACCCATTTGTCTCGTCCCGCCTGAGTTGGTGCCATGGCAACGCCTCCGCCATGTTGTTCCGCACCACCACTTTTCAATAATCGGCCTGAAGTTACTTAAATCGTTCAATGTTATTTCATCATGGTTGGTCAATGTCACAGTAATGTCCCTGGCACACACTCGACGAGCAGTAGAATGTATGGATGCTTTTGTTCCCATGGTTACTCTAAATGCGACAGTCTTTTAGCACTTCACTCTTCACTCGCTCGAGGCACTTCGGGATCTCGAGTGAACCTCCTGCATGTTTTTGGACTGTGGGAGGAACCCGGAGGAGACGTTCGAGACTCCACACAGAAAGGCCTCGCATGTGGGAATCCAACCAGGGATCTTCTGGCTGTGACAAGCGCTAATCTCAGCACCGCTGTGCATGGTCATATTAAGAATACCCTGCAGTCGGGTTGGGCTGCAGAGCGATTTGTCCAATCCACCCCTCATCCTCTTCTTCCAGGGGGGCGGGGGGTGGTTGGATGATGATGTTGGTGATTTATTTGTGTGTTTGCCGGACGCTCGGATACTCAACTGAGGACGCGGAACTGGCCTCTCCTCAAACACACCAGAGCGGAAACCATCTCCCGCTGCTCAGCGTGACCCACAAAACACAGTGCCATTCAAAGGCGCGTCCTTTGGCTCGGGACGATGCCGGCCAGCGCCGGTCGGTTGTGAAATTGACAGCAGTAGCTGAGCAAATATTGATCCAGCGGAGCGGCTCGTGATTAACTCCGGCTGTATGGTCCACAGGCCCCGGGGGGAGGCGGGGGGCCCAAAGAAACCCCAGTGGGGGCCGGAGGGTGTTTGTGTGGCATGCGGCTCGGAAGGGGTCACGCCTCAGGACGCTGCACCTTCCCCGAGGGGGCTGCAAGGGAAATTCTGGGCTTTGACGCCTGTAAATACAGCAGAGGGGAGTGGAGGTTCTGGTCCGAGATGGTGGACAAGTCGTGCTGAGGTCAGGCGGCCTTCGACTGATGATAGATGACGGCTCCGGCAAGTTCACCAATCGATACGGTGGTTTCTCTCTGCCGCCCTAGAAATTTAAAGGCCCGAGGTACATGTGAAACAGCCCATCGGAGTGAAGAAGGCGGGGCATTTGCCGCTATCTTACTGTAGAAACTTTTGCGGTTCCGAGAACCTTTCAGGAACAAGGCTGTCTCGGTGCATTGGGACAGCAGAGAACCATGGACCTCAGCTCCTAAAACCATCTTAGCTCCTACTCCGAGGCAGGGTCTTTTCACAGTAGAAATTCATAGGTGCTTGGCGATTGGTGGAACTCATAAGCCATGCCCATTACCAGATACTTCCAGCTGATCGTGTGGCGCCATTTTTAAAAACCATCCCGGTCACTGGTCAGATGTTTTCTTGGGACAAAAAGGACAGAAGCCACACCACAGAGGGGATCCCGGGGCCCGCAGAGGAGCATCTACATTTTGGCCAAAATAAGTCCGGAGTTATCAAATGGCTAACGGAGTTCTTGAGCAGATAAAAGCACTTCACCCCATCTGATAGTCCATGGTTTTTATTCCCACCATGCAGAAACATGATCGCTGTGGCAGCTTCCACCTCCATGCTGTCCATGTTGTCCCCATGTTCTTCTTTGTCGGTTTGTCATTTAGTGTGGTGCTTAGATGTATGTCACACCGGTCCCTACCGTGGTCCCTCACTGCTTGCGGAAAAACTGAAAGGTTCCCCTGGAGGAGGATACTTTTTATCTTATCTTATCGCCTACTACCCCATCTTGGGCTCATGCCACCAACAAGAGTTCTCCAAGCATCTCAGTCCTGAGCCAGCATCTCAAGCTGTCTCCGAGTGCGCCCATTTTCTCGGCATCTGCCTCCCAGTCTCTGCGCCAGGTGTTACGTGGTGGACCTCTCCTTCTTTTCCCTTGGAGGTTCAACTTGAGGGACTGTCTTGTGGTGCTTGTGGCTGGTTTGCGGAGAGTCTGGCCTATCCATCTTTGACGTCGTTGGCGGATTTCTTCGTCCGCTGGCTTGTGGTTGGTCCTTGCTTCCGGTTGCTTCCGGCTTTCACCACCCTGCGTCGTCAGTACTTCTGATGAAGGTCCATCTTCTCCCCTGGGCGGGATATCATGGGTTACTCTTGTTTGCGTATCTGTAACAGGTAGTGTTTTATGAGGTGAGGTTGAACCCCACAACCTGGAGGACCAGATGGTGCCTTTCGTCTGACCTCTACCCCGAAACCTGCCCGACTTGGTAAGACCTCCCATGGGTAGAACCCCCAGTGGTATAGCCTCCAGGGTCATGGAAATACGCAAGCCTCCCCATCAGGGCAAGGTAGCAACACAGATGGAGGTAAGGAGGCTACTTCCTAGAAGGAAATTTTAGCCGGACAGATTTTAGAACTGTTCCGTCCAAAAAGTCCATCAAACCCAAGTTCCTTTGAGAATCCAGTGTCGTCTTCTTTCTGCCTTCAGGACCAAGCCTCCCTAATGGTGTTAGCTGTCAAAGTGGTAGTGCAAGCAGTGTTGCTCGTAGCATTTCGGCTCTAGTGCCTCATTTAGCATTAATGTTTCCCTCCCTGTGGTCCGACCGTCCCCTTCTCAGCTCCTGCCGCTCGGTAGGTCCTAATGAACAGGATGCAGTTCAGTAGATACAATTAGCAGCTCGGCGAGCGCGCACGTGTGCACGGCTTTGAGCACGCCGCAAATTTTAGTTTTATTTTATTTCCTTTTTTTCTTTTTTAACTCCCGCCACTCACGCTTCAGTGAAACCTCCCCCACACCCCCGCGGCGCCATTCGATTTACAAGCGCACCCCTTTGTGAAGGCGAGATTGTTAGGGGATTTGGAGACCCGACGGACAAAGACGGGAGACTCTTCGTCGCGTCTGCCTCGTTTCTTCAAGTGTGTGTATGTGTGTGCGTGCGTGCGTAGGACTCGCTGAGATCACACAAACGGGCGAAAAAGGGAAAAACTCGAGACTCGTTTATTTTTGCACCTCAAAAAAACACGATTGGAAAAAAACGCCGTTTCACAAGCGGCGGCGAGGACGAGGAGGCTCAAGAGGAAACAAGAACAAAACACAAAGCAGGCCTGCGGAGGCAGGGGCGGTATAAAAGTAAGGAAACCGCTGGGCGCCGGGCTCTTTCAGGAGGTCAGTGCTACGTCCGGACCTGAGGAGGAGGCTTCCCTGTGAAGGTCACGGATCCAGCAGTCATTACAGGCAGCGGGAATTCAAATCAGCGCAAGGGCCCTCTCTCCCCTTTCACCCGCCGTCTCATAGAGTATCTCTGCCGCTCGGTTTTTAAGTCCTCCATTTTTATCCAGGAGAGGAAGAAAGGAGGAAGAAATTCCTGAACAATTTTGGGAAAAACAAGTGCGTCGATAAGTTTTCCACAGATCCCGAGCGTTTGTACGTCGACAAAAAGGGGGAGTAAAACCAAACGGTTTGGAAATTCAAAGGGAATAAATTGGAAAATGTCCATAAAAGGTCATTTTTGGCTTGATAGAAAATCCATGCGGGTCCCGTTATTTGCGGATATAATGTTATTTCAAAGTAGAGCGGACCTTTATTGGAAACACGAGCGTGGTGACAAAGAGGTTCACGTCCAAGTCCTACACCCGCTGGGTTTTGCGCGGCAGCCACCCGAAGATGGTCCTGCACAGCTTCTTGCTCTTCACCTTGGACCTGGAGAAGTTCCTGACGAGGTTCCTGAGCAGGCCGAAGTTGAGGGAGTCGGGGAGCGGGATGGAGAGGGCATGGTCGCCGCCGCCGGATGCCGCCTGATTGAGGACCTCCAGGAAACGTCTCTCCTGCTGCCGGAAGTCGTACTCCACGCTGGATTAGACGGATACCAGAGCACAGGCAGGAGGTTCAGAGGCCATTTTCTCCTGAAATGCCATCACTAAACAGCAGGAGGTTCGTTGGAGACCCCGAACTGTCCAGGTGCATGAATGAATGAATGAATGAATGAATGAATGAATGAATGAATGAGTGAATGGATGTATGTCTCTAGATGAAGTATGAATGAAAGAGTGAATGGCTTTATGTTCCCAGATCATAGGTGTCAAACCTAATGCTCTGACTTTGTTTTGGCGTGAAAATCATGACTTGATCCTTAAACGCCCTCCCGCGTCGTCATAGCGACCATATGCTAATACTGTGCCAGCCCACCGCAAAATGGCCAAAAGAAAGGCAGAAAGCATTTGTTTTTTTTATTATTAACCTGTGGTCACTGTTGAAGTGAATTCAGAAGGCTGCAAATAAAAAGAGGCATTTTATTTCATTTTTATTTAAGAAATGAATGCCTGTGTGCAATATGAAGTTATATTTTGTCTAGTTATAAGCTTTGCTTGTTCCATCTTCAGTTTTGAAGATCCCGATGAAAAGGTTCATTGTTTTATCTGGAGGAAGATTTTCAATAAATATCAACATTGGCCCGCGAATTTGTCCCACTTTTGAATATTGGCCCAACGTGGATTGGACTTTGACCTTCTAAATCCAGATGATCCATGAATTGAGAGGGTGAATGGTTGTAAGACTACGTGACATGAGAGTGAGAGGGTGAATGTGGTTGTCTTTCTCATATGTGTGTATGAGGGGGTCAATTGTTATCTGACTATATGATGGGAAAATGAGAGGGTGAATGGTATGTCTACATGACGGGTGAATGAGAGGGTGAATAGTTGCATTTCTGTATGTGTGAATGACAGGGTGAATGGTTGTATGAATGAGAGGCTGAATTGAATGACTATATGATGCGAAAACGAGCGGGTGAATGGTTGCATGTCTATATGACGTGTGAATGAGGGGGTGAATGGTTTTATGTCTATGACGCAAGAATGAGAGGGTGCATGGTTGGATGCCTCCGTATGTACCCCCTGCGAGCGGCCCAGAGACCCCGCCTCTCACCCAGTGACAGCTGGGCGAGGGTCCGGCAGCCCTACATCCCTGGGTGCAGATATAGAGAATGAATGAATGAGTGAATGTGATTGTCTGCATCCGCAGAGGGTCGTTCAGAAAAATCTAACATTTGTCAATAATGATCTAAAACCGCGACCTCTGCATGATGTCAGCCAACTCAAAGGCAAGGAATCGCCTAAATCTCAGCAAGAACTCGTCAAGAAGTTTGAAAAAGGCAGGAAAAGAAAAAGGGAATGGAGTAAAATAAAGTACAGAATAAGTCAACGGGAAGCAGCTCTTCCCTTCTTCCGACGGTTCTTCTGCCGGTCAGATCTGAGAGCGGCTGGTGGGTTTGACCTGGAGCACGTCTGCACCGCTTGGAGGGAAACCACCGCCCAAACACACACACACACACACACTCACACACACACACGCACACACACACACAAGCATTTGAAAAACAAGCTGCGTATTTCTGAATACTTCCTCGAAAGTTTCGTTGTGTTTGTTTGGATCTCCGTCCCTCCGTGGTCTGACCTTCTTGCACCCGAAGCTTCTTGGGAGCCGTGGCGATTTCTCACGATTCTCATTTTTTGGAGTTCACGAGGCAGCGTCTCCATCTTTGGGCTGCGCCACGGCCAATCACCTACCTCCATCTCTGCAACGGCCAATCACCCGCCTCCATCGAACCCCGTTCCTCTGCATGCTCCTCTCTCAACTTCCCTCCATACAAAAACCTTCTCTCTGGACTTCCTCTGGACCTCCTTCCATCCTTCACCCTCCTTCCTCTTTCCACGTCCAAACCATATCAGTCTGGCTTCCATCTCCAGAACATCTAACACATGCTGTTCCTTCTGATGGACCCCTTCCTGATCCTCTCCATCCTCCTCACTCCCAAAGAAGACCCTCCACATCTCCATCACCTTCTCCTCAGTGTTTCAGACACAAACAGACACCACGGCTGCACCTTCTCCACCACCCGTCCCTCCAATCCTGAGACAGCTCCTCCGCCAGGGTTTGTGATAGTCCCTCGTGTCTTCACGCAAGCTTGTTCCTCCCCGCGAGAAGGATGCTCGGCAACTCCCGGATCCCCGGCGGGTTCTCGTCTCACCGTCTCACCTGTAGACCACGCAGGCCGTCCTCTGGCAGGTGGAGCAGTTCTTCAGATCCTGTCCCGTTTCACGGCAGCGCCGACTGGAATAGAGAGGGGACTTAATTAGATGAAGCCCCCGGTATGGCCTCCTCCCTCGCCTGCCGCCGGTCGTGGAAGGTTGTTAGAGCGGCTCTGACCTCGGAGACTGTCACCGCCGATTAGCATGTCACGCCGGACGACGGTGATTGACGGAGACACTTCCCCGCCAGGCCGCTTTTTTAATTCCTCATGCTTTCGCGCCCCCCGCCCCCTCCTCGGCACCGCGTTCACCTTCATCCAGAAGCCGCGCGGGATCCCCTTCGGGATCAACACCTGAATACGGAGCGGTCCCGACCGGCTGTAGACCTTTAACCCCTCACCTTTATCCCTTCGTTACATTTTCGTGTCGTTTCTCCAGCGGGCCGACCGAGACTTTTGATTTCAAAGATCCGGAATCCGTCCGCTGTTTTTCCCCCACGGAGACGGCTGGCTGTTCCAGCGAATCTGAGCGGTGACTCAGTCGAGTTCAAAGATCTCACGCCCAAGGTCTGGGCAACAAAACCCGAGTGGGCCGATTAATCCGCCTCCTCCTCCGCGTGCTTTACAAGCCCATTAAACGCTTACTCAAACCGACGCCAGCCATGAATTATTCTGCCGAGGGAGCCAGGAAGTCACGCTAACCGCTAACCGCCCCAGGCTGTGACTGGACACGGCGCACGAATTTAGGGATTATTTGGGAAAATGTCAGAATTTCAAACAGGTGGCGTTGGGGTCAGCTCAAGAAAGTTTTTGTCGCATTCGGTGGTTTCTGACGAGAGGACCCTTTTGCAATGCCTGGAACCTCGAGAACCGTCGGGAACAAGGCCTTTCTTTTGGTGCGTTCAGACAGCAGAGGAACCAGGAAGTAGTACCTCAGTTTGTTCCATAGGAACTCACAAGTGCTTGGTCATAGGTAGCACTCATAAACCATACGTCCTCTGAACTGCAGAGCACCATTTTTAAAAACTACCCTGGTCACTGGTCAGATGTCTTCTTGGAACAAAACGGACAGAAGCAGCAAGGAATGGGGCGACAAAGAGGTGCAACTGGCCCGCTACGCCTCACAGGGGTTTCCAGAGCTCGCAGAGGAATAGCAACATTTTGGGCCAAAAGAAGTGCAGAGTTAGCTAACGGCTAACACGGGTTCTTCTCAAGCCCAAGCAGTGCAAGGAGAGGATAAAAAACACTCCAACCCATCTGACAAGCCATGGTTGTTATTCTATGGTAGCTTCCACCTCAATGTTGTCCACGTCGTCTCCCTTTTCTTCTTCCCTTTTCTTCTTCCCTTCGTCCCTCGCTGCCTGTGGGAATGCTAACCTAAAAAGTGGAGGAGGAGGCTACTTCTTGGAACCCAATTTGTCTTGGTCAGAAATCGGCTATCAATCGCACCATGACACGGAAGACCGTGATTCCGAAAATGAAGGGCAAAGAATATTTGCAATGCGGAAACCGAAGGTATCGGTCTCTCTCTCAAATCATAATATTTTCAAGAATTTGCCCTGGAATAACGCAAGGATCCATAAGTAATTACCCCCAATTTCATGGCATTAATCAGCAAATCACCCCAAAAACGACCCATAAGGAAATTTACTTTTAGAATTACCGCAACTTGATTGCAACTTTGGTGGGAAAAGTCGCCCCCCCACCCCCAAAAAAAAGATGTTCCAGACTTTTCCCCGTTGTGATGGAAGCGGCTGCTGTCACTGGACATTAATCAAAGTCGTTAAAGGGCTAAAGATTGATGGCGGTATTTAATTCCGCCTGGCAATCTGCCTCCCGCATTTTGGAGAGCGAGAACAATTGGCCGGATCCGACGTCTGCATCCGTCACAATTGATTATCGATCGGATGCTCGGTCTAGTCTGATCGACGTTTGGTCTCCAAACACTTGAACGCAGCCGAAAGGACTAAGTTTATCATCGCAGATTGCACCGTCTGCAAGCTAATAACGCACACACTCTCTCGCAAATACGCACTCCTACCCGGGGCTGGGGGTGTGGCAGGCCTCCAGGTCATGGATAATGTTGAGCAGCGTGGTGATCCTGTCCTTGTTGGCAGCCAGGTTGGCCTCCACTGTCTCCAGCCTTCGCTGGAGGGCGGCCGAGCGGCAGCAGCGGGGGGAGGCGGCGGGCGACGGAGGCGGGGCCTTGTGGGGGTGGGAGTGGGAGCTGGCTGGGGGGTCACCGCCGGAGCCGGGGGGATCCGTGCCCTTACCGGACGAGTGGTCGCAACCTTGCCGTGTTTGAGCGCAGAGTTGCCCCTCCGACTTTTGTCCGTTTCGGGCTACATTTGTAGGGCGCGTTGTACCCACGTGCACCTCTACGCCACCGGAATCCGGCCAGCCCTGCTGACGACAGCAGCTCGACCGCTTAGGGTCTCCCTGAAGTTTGCCGACCTGCGATTGGCTTGAATTATCGCCGCGTCCTGTCTCTGAAAGGAACCCGTCGATTAGCTTCACGTCGGATGTGTTGTCGTCAGGGTCGTGACTGGTTGCAAGGTTATCATCCACCGCTGGCTGCCGGTGGCCTTTTGTAACCCCATCTAACGCACCAACCCCGCTAACATTTAGCTGCGGGGAGGCTGCGTGGGTGGTGTTGGAAGTGATTCCCTGACAGTGGAAAGCAGACTCATTAGAGCCGCTGTCTGCGGCGCCGGAAGTCCTGGAGGGCTGCGCTTCATTACGACGACACAATTTTCCGTGTTGATGTGTTGCCGTCTGATGTGAAGTCTTGCATGCGCCGGTGCCGTCATGGCTTCCCGTGCGTGTGGCCGGGGAAGGAGTGGTCTTCAGACTTGGTGACGAGTACCTGAGGGCTTCCTTTTTGCCTCCAGTCGGCAAGGCGGACACCGCAGGTGTGGCGGCGATTGTGTCTAGCGATGCAGTTTTGACGCACAACTTGGACCGGGCTGGTGTGTCCGTAGCCCGACCATGTCGCTCGTTTGCATGAGCATCTCGGCTCAAAGGCCTTTTGGGAACAACAGTGCTACAAATTGGAGCTTGTTTAGTTGTTTGTTGGGTTCTTGCAGCCGAAGTTGAGCTCATTAACGCCTGATTAAGGGATGCTGGCGAGTGTCTGTCCACTTTTGGGGATGTCCCCCGCAGCTGATGTGTTAAATCTGCTGAAGTTTCAGTTTGCTCATCATCGGCCGGAAGGCCGGGCTTCATTTGTGATCCGTTTTCGGTGATGCTAACTTTCGCAGGGCGCGCCGCTGCTTTGCCGCATTGTGCGTCTTTCAATGCCTCAGCCTCAGCGTATGTGTTTTGCTGTCCGGCCGCCGTCGTGTACAAACAGGAAGTCGGCGCGTTTCCTGGTGTGGGGTGCACGGACACGGGAACATTTTGCGGGAGGCGCTGTGCTGGGTTGTGCGGGGGCAGCGTGGTGTAGGTGTGCGGTTGGGGATTGTTTGGTTTGGTCGCCGTCGCCATGAGCGGAGTCAACATCAGGCTCGTCGGCCTGGCGATCTTAAAATCCTGAGTTGATGCCGCTGCCTTCTTTGTTGCATCACTGCCTTTTGGCATATTAGCGACAGCTTTAGCATCTTGGATGCTTTTTGCTATTTGAGCAGGATGGGTTAGCAATAGGCGCTTGTCGGTAGAATGCACCGGACATGGGGGGCGGACCTTTTTTCCGAATCCAAAGTCTTCGTTGATAAATAATTGTGGTTGTTTCCCTGTCTTGACTTCGTTGGTGACGCCCGCCGGCGATTGGTTGTCATTCGGGTTAAAGGTCACCTGCAGGCATGACGCCTGCATGCTAACCGTGGGTGAGTTGTGCGTTTTTTCTGCCCGAGGAACTTCGGCACCGGTGTCTTTCCTGGCCAAAGTCCTGGCGCCTACCGTAACCTTCTGCCTCCCGCCGCAGTGGTTGCATATTTTTTGCGCCGTGCCAAAAGGTCGCGGGGTAGCAATCTGCGGCGCCATCCCCAAATGCGCCTGGTGACGACGCTGTGCCCTGGTTTGTGCCGTTACAAGTTTTCCAGGCATCAGTTCATCATTGTCAACGCTAATCCCGCCCATGGCCTCTGAATCCACCACACTGCCGTTGCTGTAGCGGGCGGTTGACCTCGGCTTTGGCCTTGCGTCAGTGATAGTCCCGGCGAAGCGCAAGTTGGTCTTGATGGCCCGGGTGTAGCGGTGCGTCGCACTCCCGTCCCGGGATGCCTCGCCGTCAACCGCCTTAAAAGTCACTTCCTTTTTGCTCTTGGGTTCCCAGCTCCTCTGCTTGGAAACGGTCCTCCCCTCCTTGTCGCTCCTCATTAATGGCAAAACCTCCCTGCGCTCGGTTCCTCCGAAGCCGTTGGTCGTTTGGCTGTCGCTCCCTGACGGGTCCCTCGGCCTGCCACTCTGCGGGGCCGCCGGTACGCCCATCCCAGGTGACGTCTGGCTCCCGGTGCTGCACTGAAGACCCAACGTCTGCAGCAGGAGACTCCCGGGCCGCTCGCCTCCCGTCGTCTTCCAGCCGCGGACCCCTGCCACCAGGGCGGGTATGCCCAGGACCGGAACCGGAGCGGTCAGGTCGGCCGCCCGTCTCCCCATCTCGCTCCTCCCCCCTCGCCAACTGCGCTCAGACGTCCGTCAGCTCGGAGAGCGTTTCCGCACCATTTAATCCGTCTAAAAAAGCAAGGAGAGGAGACAATGGGGTGATGTGAAAGAAATAATTGAGAAGGCAGAGACTTGCTCGACCTCACGCTCGCCCAAAGAAAATTTCATTCATCGCAAAATTGGACAGTGGGCTGCCTCACAGCAAAAAGGTCCCCGGTTGGATTCCCTTAGAGGAGCCTTTCTGTGTGGAGTCTCCACATTCCTCCGGGTTCCTCCCACAGTCCAATAACATGCGGGACGTTGATTGGAGACCCTAAATTGTCCAGATGTGCCAGTGGTTGTGCGTCGACTTGTGTACGAAGAGGTGGTATGTCTTTGTGCGACAAGTGAATAAGAGTCTACGGTTGTTGGTCTCTATATGCAGCTCTGTGATGGACCGGTTCAGAGTGAACCCCGCCTCTCGGCCAATCATGACCCGTGACCCTTAGTGCAGGACAAGCGGCGCAGATAATGACTGAGTGAATGAAAGGATTGGACCATGAAAAAAAGAATGACCGGCCAATGTGAAGAGTCACATGTCAGGTGACAAACCCATGTGACACGGCGAACGATCCGGGAGGTCCAATCAAGTGTCAACCAGGAAGAGACTGCGTTCCAGCTGTGTTGACGTACGAGAATTCTGAGCCGATTTCCGATTCTTCTGTTCTTCCCCCGAAACTTTGGCTCACTTTGTTCCGAATTCTTTAAGTTTAACTTCTGTCGCCAGTTGTCGCTGGCGTTAAATATTATTTTCCTGGAAGTGCGAGGAACCCGGCCTGAGTGATGTTCTGGAACCCCCACCCTCCCCCGTTGCCAAATTTGACTCATGGAAGCTTCATCCTCTTGAAGCCTCAGACACATAGAATAATTCATCCGCCAAATAAATAACTCCGCCTCAGACGGATGGCTGGAAAATCCTCTTATTCACCGAAGACCCTGTCCGTCCGTCATCCGTCTGCCCGTCCGTCCTCGGCGATCGGCTCACCTTGCAGCCACGCGCCCGCGTCACTCCTTCACGCGCCTGTACTCCCGAGGTCGTTCGTGCGGTCGCCGGGCTTCGACGCTGCAGTAATTCAACACCGGGGGGGGGGGGCAAAAGAAGAGAAAGAAGTCCCCTTCCTACCCCTCCCCCTCCCCCTCTTCTCTGCGACGGCAGAGATCACTGGAGGGGACGCTCTGTTGTCCGCCGTCCCGCCGGGGACTATTTCCGTCCAGCCAAGTCACCCGGAGTGTTTGGGCTTTTTTTCTTTTTTTTCCCCCCCCTGTTAACTCAAAATGACAGCCGTTCTCCGCCGTTAACCCCCCCACCTTCCCAAAAACTAAAAAAAATAAAGAGAACCCTGCATCGCCACGTGCATGAAGGTCTTAAAGACCCGGGGAGAAGGCAGCCTTTGCTCACCAGGTGTCATACCTGACTTTCCGTCCGACCTCGTCCTCCTGTCTTCGGAGTTTCCACTTTCCCTCCTCCTCCGGAATCACTTTCTGCTCCTCTTCACTCTTTTCTTCTTCTTCGCCCCCCGCCCCCCCCACGAAGCGGTCAGCAGTCGTCCTCGTGACTCGAGACAAATTTGCAATCGTCCTCCCGGCGTCCCGTCCACCTCTTCTTCTTTTGGGGGGAGGTGAGGGGTTGTACCTCCACCCTCCCCTCCCGCTCTGTCTTTGCCTTTAAAAAAAAAAAAAAAAAAAAAAAACCCCCCCCCCCCCTTCTCCCCCCCCCCCCCCCCCCCCCCTTTCTCTTCCCCCACCCCCCCCCCCCTCCCCCCCCC
>CAAKHD010003948.1:2374-15860 GCA_901007705.1 Fistularia tabacaria | reverse complement strand
GGGGGGGGTTAAAAAAAAGGGGGGGGCCGGGGGGGGGGGGGGCCGGGGGGCCCCCGTATCTGGCCTGCCCCCCCCCCCCCCTCCCCCGGACCCGCTCCTTCCTGGCATCTGTGTCTCCCCTCCCCTCTTCTGCTTTGTCTCTGATTGTCTCGCCGGAGGCCGCCGCGTCCCGCTCCTTTCCTCCACGCTGGGGTTTTTCTTCCTTTCCTTTTCGTGCGGTGGCTCCCTTCAGCAGATATTCTGGCGAAATCCCCAGGCTCGGCTGATGAAGTTTCGGATTTTTGCACGCCGACAACATGGTGACGCCGCAGAAAAAAAAAAAGAAAAAAAAAAAACCTTTGCGGAGATTAAACTCAATATATTCCGCCATAAAACACGAGGTAATTGGATGGCAGGTTGTTTTCTTTTTTTTTTTTTTGTAGGCACGAGAACACTTTTTTTTTTTCCATTTGCATTCGGCCATTTGAAATCCAGATCTCCGGGAATTTTTAAATTGGCCTAGTCGATCAGGCGTGACACAAGAACCGCATTTGAAAAAAAAAAATAAAAAATAGAACTGGAAAATAAAATAATAAAAAAAAAAGGAATAACTTTGCTTACATTGCCAAAAAACTGTCCCCTGATTTGAAACATATTGGAATAAAATATCAGAACAGCACTTTTTTTCTAGTTGTGGACCAGACGGGAACCCCAGAGAGGGCGAGGAGGGGGTCTCATCCGTGTCCGTGTGAAATTCTCCCGCGTTTGTTCATCTATGTTCCTCCCACCGTCCAAACACGTGCAGGAGAACCTGAACTGTCCTGAAGGAATGTGTGAATGCCAAAGTGACTGCTTGTGTGTCTCTATTCAGCATTCAGATTCAGAGACAGAGGCGATACGACGTACAAACGTTCGTATTTTAGAATGACAGGGTGAATGCTTGCATGACTGAACAAACGATCCAGAGAAAGAGAAAGAGGGAGAAAACTCCACCTTGTGCGAAAACCTCGGACGGGCGGGACATGTGCGGCTTTTTGTCCGTGACATCATTCGATTATTCTGTCGATCAATGCTGCCATTTCAGATCAGCATGACTTTCACTTCCCGCTCCGCGTCTGTCTGTATTTTTTTTATTTTTTTTTTTTTCGGTTGTCGTGTTTTGGTTTTTTTTCGATATTAAACCGACATCTGGAACAGCTTCGGCACAAAAGAAGGCAAGGTCGTAGTTAAGTGCAATTCCTCGTAAACTAAATTAGGTAATACTGCCACGACTCTCCGAGCTGAGGGATGCGTAGATGTGATGCAGAACGTATCCTCCGGCGCTGTGTGTGTGTGCGTGTGTGTGTGTGTGTGAATTGATCATTTAAAGCTCATCACGTTTCACAGGAGGGTGGTAGCAAAAATTGCGAAGGCGGCCAGCGTTTATCCCCGACAATTACGGCTTGCTAAGTAGTTGAGCCGTTACTCCCCGGGAGGATGATGACACGGCGGATGCCTGACGCACGACGCGCTGCAACCCACAATCCACTCTTCCTGTCTTTCTTCGGAGCCGTCTCCGCTCTGCCTTGCATCTCGCGCCGTGTCCACCAACCACAGGCACACACACACACACACACACACACGCACACACACGTGCATGCACACACACGTCTCTCCCTCTGCAGAACTACAGGGCCTTGCTTGTTGTCCAAGTGTTTTTACAGCCTGGCGTTAGCACAGGCTAGCATTCAGCATTCACTACCACACACACACACACACACACACACACACACACACACACACACACACACACACACACACACACACACACACACACACACACACACCCACACACACACACACGTATGTATATGCATGCAACATGCACAAATGCAGGCTTAATGAATATAGATAAAAGAAATGCTAAATACTTATATGATAAACACTAAAGGAACAGGCAACAGAAATTAAACCCTTATCGCTACGTCTCTGCAATATGCTATTATTAGGATTGGGGTCAGATAGAGGAGGAAGACCGCATGTCTTTAACATACTATATCAAACAAAGTGATTATCTGTATGGTAATTGAGTATTGTATCAGAAATTGAAAGATTTCAAACACTATCTCATTAGCCAGCCTGATTGGACCCCCCCCTCCCCCCAACAGGAAAAGGCGACCTATTGGGAGGACGAGACGTTTATCAGAAATGACGCTCGACGAGAAACGAGAAACGCACGTCCATCCAGGTGGGACGATCAGGAGTGATTTAAGACATTCTTGTTTTCACACCTTCTCTGCTCCCAGCTGGACGACCAGCTATGACTGCCGGCGCCATCTTCTCATTGCTCCCTTCCCATTTTTTATTAAATTTGTTGCTTTTTAGATTCATTGGTCTTTGTCATTTTTGGCACTCTGGGTTTTAAAATACAAAAAGTGATGTGTGGCACAACAATTAGCACTTCCGCCTCACAGCGAGCGGATTCAGTTCCAACAGGAACACTTCTCAGCATGGAGTCTCCATGTTCCCTCCATGTCTGGATGGGTTTCCCCCAGGTTCTCTGATTTTCTCCAAAAGTCCCAAAACACGCAGGAGGTTCATTGAAGACCCCAAATTACGAGCGCCTGGAGTTGAGAGAGTGAATGGTTGTATGTCCCTCTCGCCCAATGGGCTCCCACTTCGACCTGTTTAGTGACCTCAATGGTATGATTACTTAAGTATAAAAGATTCAAAGACAAAGCAGCCATTCTTTTTTTGTGTGTTTCTGAAAGACGTATAAAATTCAGTTGCTGTCATGTTAAGCATCTCTCACACTGAGGTTTCATCTGGCTGGGAAATGAAATGGTACAAATAGTTCTGCTGTGTACAGAATCACAGCACTGGATTGCTGTCAGTTTACGAAAAAAAAAAAAAGCCAAAAAAAACCCCAAACATCAGATTTGAGAAAAAGAATAAAGCCTTAACATTGATTTATGTTCAACATTTAACTCAGTTAAAGACAAGTACAAAACATTGTGTGCGTTTTGCAGAAGCTTACAGACTCAGACTAAAAAGGAATGGTACCACCAGGAATCGTGGGGGCAAAGTCAGGCTGCGAAACAAGGCAAAGAAGGATTTATCCGGCAGTTTTTCTTACTGATAGTATTAGAAACAAATAAATATATAAGAATAAAAAATATCCACCCACATGGCTGGTGTGTTGGTCATGGTTTACGATGATATTTGAATTGATGATTTACACAAAGAGCAGAAATATGCCTTTACATCACCACATATCATGGCTCTATTTTTGATCTTGACAACATAAAACCCTGAAGTGACACACGTTGCACATATGTTTCTGGTCGGTCACTTGCGGGTCATGTTTCGGGTTTAAATAATATTTCCAAGTAAATATAGCATTAAAGGTCAGGTAGAATGAATACCTCGAAAGCCGATGATCACAGATGTGCAGCTCTGACTATCATCACAGGTAACTCTGTCATAACTCACATTACTCATTTATCAGCCCAGTGAGCTGTGCCCTGTGTAGGTTACACTTTTGCAAGCGAAAAGGATGACGGAATTGTATCGCCTTGTAAAGCTGCGTGTAGCAGCAGAGTGGTGACATGTCTCGGGGTTAACGTCAACGGCACTAACAAGCCTCAACCCTATAACGAGTCCGCTTGATGCCAAAAAAAAAAAAAAAAGTCGGCATCCAAACATTTTTTTTTCAGCGGCATCAAGCATTAACTCGTCGCTTCCGACGACTGTTTTCCTGCATTGACCATTTTAAAGAACCTATTTAGACTCTGGCATAACAATGAGATCAAAACAGCAACACCGGCAATAACGGAGCTGATGAAGCAAAAAAAAAGGTCAAACATTTTGCTGCAATACCGCAAGCTGTTAAACTGTGGCTACATTTACCTCTACGATCTTACTTTTCAGATCACCGCTGACCTGAGAAGTGATCAGCCAGGCCCTAATAAAAGCGTCTCTAAAGCTCCCCGAAGGGCAATCTCACTTAGATGTTTAGGCCAAACAATAAGAAAGGAGCAATCACAATTTACTGCATCAGTAGCCTCGGTTATTGATTAATGAGCATTTAAATTTTAGAGGAGAAACACTGTGCCATTGTTGATGTGAGAAATCTCTTTACTGCAGTTGTAAAGTTCCTTGTTTGCCTTTTTTGAGAAGACGAAGAGAGGATATACAAAATATGCTTGAGTTTGAGTTACTGTGGTTATAACCTGAACAATATGTAGATATATATGATTAGTTGACATGTAAGTATTGAGGACTTTGCTCAAAAACGCCTGCAATGCTGATATATTAAACCAACTATTTATAGCCAAAAGCATGGATGTAAACTGGTGGATCATTTGGCCGAAAATTAAAATGGGAAATTCATTGCTTGCAGAACAAATCCTCATATAATCCGATGACCATTCACCTTCCAGAAGAAGAAAATGCCAGTGTTAGTCGCAGTGCTAGCATGGTTGTTTTTGCGTTCTCTATGTCAAATGTCTGTTGTACAAAAATACCAGCGATCAGTCGCGTGAAAAAAAAAAAAAAGAAAAAGATGTTGACAGTAAAGAACGGCAGTCACTTTATGGAATAGCACAAAACTTACTCAGCGCTTAAAGCACTTTCTGTGTTTTGACTGTTCTGGTTCTGACTCGAATTCCACGGAGGCTGTTCACCCGCATGTCTGCAAGGGTTTCCTCCAGCAGGACGAAATCATGCAGGAGGCTTATTGTCCGGACACGTGAATGAAAGGATGAATGGTTGTTTGTCTCTATATGTGGCCTGTGATTGACTGGCAACAAGGGTGACCTTCGCCTCTCGGCCAATGACAGCTGGGATAGGCGGCAGTGCCCCTGCGACCCTGCATGCAGGACAAGCAGCAGAGATAATGAATGAATGAATTAATTTGACTGCTCTTTAAGTTCTTTTCTTATTTACAGGCTGTTCCAGTAAATCTTTGTGAAATGTTTTTTTAATTTTATCAGCAAGTAAATATGTTTTCAAGGACATCTGGATCCTGGTAAATGTTGTCCAGATGACTTCACAAAATGTCAAGTCTCAAGTCTGCACCACATTCTTTAAAAATTATTTCCAGAAACCCGACATTCCACCACGAGCAAGCACTAGGCCACTGCGGCGAGGAAACCATGCCTTTAAAATGGAAAAACTTGTAACACTATTTGTATGTTGATTTTGCAAACGCTTCCATTGCCGGCCGCTTTTTCGCAAACTCCCCAAAGGAAAAGTGACGGGTCATTTGGCCAAAGAGGAAGTAACTTGTCTCTTTCTTAGCGGCGAATGCGTAGGTGCGTCTGCAGGACAGAGGCAAGAGATTGCCCTCATCAATCTAAAGCTTCCCCTCCTGAGGTAATCATTTCCACAGAAGAACATGGCATCTCATTAGGCTGATTCACTTTTAGTGTCAGTCAGACCTCAGACACCTTCACAACAAAACTGTGTCGCAGAACATTAGACATATCCAAAAGGCATGAGGCCTTCGAATGTTGTTAGTAGCAACCGTGATGGGGCATGTTTTTACAACAGACTTTTCACGGAGACGGTCACCAAAAAGTAAACCAAAGAATTATCTCATTCCTGTTGAGCTTCTCACCCATATCCCATTTTTGGTTTTATTTGCATATTTATGCAGTGGTCTGGTAAAAATGAGGATCGACTTGAATTATACAATCCAAAGTCCATTGCACTACATTTAAAAAACGATGATCTTCGTACGGAGATTTCCTTTCAGAGAACAAATGTTATATCATAATAAACCTGGTCATAAAATGTGTAGAGCAATGGACCAATGTGACCGCCTGCGATGTTCCCTGCAGCACCACACTCGAAAACAAACCACTGCGAAGAGGAGAAAGACAAACGCGGAGAACAAGGAGAGGGAGAGCGATGTTGCCACAATGTTCTACAAGTTGGTATAATAACCATGGACTATCAGATGGGTTGAAGTAATTTTTATTTTCTCCGTGCGCTGCTTTGCCGTGTGAAAAACCTTGCCGTTAGCTAACTGTACTACGCTGGCCAAAATGTTCATGTTCTGCTTTGAGCCCTGGAAACCTCTCTGTGGCAAAGCAAGCGAGAAAAGCTCAGACCTCTTCATCAGTCCATGTCAACTGGTTCTATCCATTTGTACCAAGTTGCCAGAAAACATCTGACCGGAGACCGTAATTGTTTTTAAAAGCGGTATCTGGTAATGGGGCGTGGACGCAAATCACCGACCGCCTATGTCATAAGAGTTCCTTTGAAACCGTAAAAAGACTCGAGGTCTGAAGAACAAAAGAAAGGAGTCACCACTGCAAATAATGTCTCTGAATTTTAACAACTCAAAATGCTGGAACATTTGGACTCCACAAATACGGTGGAACCTTTACCCGTTAAGAGACGTTTAAAGACAGTTGGACACGCCTCTGCCACGAGGTAGCCCACCGACAATCATGGAAAAACATGAGCGAGGTTTGTACGCCGACTTGTCCACGAAGAGCCAGAAGTTGTTTTTAGGTGAGATACCGTGATGGAAAGCTATGACATCTATGAAGAAGACACCAGACCTTCATGGGGATTGGGTACAGCAGACAGCGGGAACATCGACGGACGAGGCATCAGGAGAGTCATTCAGAGCCAGTTGGGGACAGTTTGGTCTTTTTTCACCGGTGGCCACACCGTCGCTTAGTTAAGTTTAGCGATAAAGTGTAGCATAATGTGCAAGTTAACTTTAGCAATGCATTGTAGCATTAAGTGTCGAGCGAGTAAGTTAAGTTACGCGAAATTAAAAAGTCCCCGAACCTTCTCTGCCGTTCTCCTCTGCCACCGCAGGCATCTTCATCTGATCTTCAAGGTCAATGCACTTCATAAAACCAATTTATTTCTTTACATTCTCTTTTATTGTGGATTATCATTTTCATACATTATTTGTTATTCATCAAGTGCATTTTTCTTATAATTTTTTTTCTTTTAACAAAACCAGGGAGCTGGAACGGATTTATAGCATTCCAATTCCTTTGAAAAGGGAAATTTAATTCGATATACGAGCAAATTGAGTTCCAAGCTTGGTCACGGTACAGATTAAACTCCTAAGTCGAGCTATTACTGTAATGGCTTTGTATTGATCGGTGTGCATTGATATGTACAATTAAACGGTCAAAGTTCAGAATAGCGGTAAGTGTGAAATCACACTGACAGGTCACAACCCCCGGGATCCCCCCGGAGGAAACCTCATCCCCGGAGTGACCTTTAGTCCGCCATAGAAACCGCAGGCTGCAAAACACAAATATGCAAAGACGCACGGGTAATCCCAGGGTCTCTGTTCTTCAGCAGGCTGTGAAAACGGGTAATTTGAGAAAGGCCGTGGCACGAGACAAAGTGAGAGCGGACTAGAAACAGAATAGACCTCTTATGGATGTCTCATTACATGCTTTGCTTCTTTGCCCAGGGCCTCAATATATCAATCTAAAGTACTCGGCTTTCTGGGAAACGCACTCGACAAATTCTTACCTTCTTCATTTGTTTAACGCTGCACGCTGACTGGCACACAGGTGGGACTATCGAATCAAGATGGCAGGGCATAAAACATCTTTGATTGTTCATAATCACAGACTGAGAGAGCGTTTAACAATCCATCTGCTCGTATCAGATAAAGTGCAACTTGTGGGATAACGTGCTTTTATTCGCTTTCCTTGCTTTCCACCCCGTCTCACCTCTCGCTTTATGTGCTCCAGGAGATAAATGAAATGAGGGTTGGCATGTTCCCTGGACATTTTAATTAGCTCGTCTTTAATTCAGCCTGACCCCCTTTCAACTTTGATCAGCCAGCGGGAGCTCTGATAAGGGCCTGTCACTCACATTCAAACGCCAGGGTTATTCAGCAGAAAAAAAAAACAAAAAAAAAAAACCTCTGTCCCCTATTTAGAGATGCTCCACGTGCATGTGGGAGACCCCCACCACGGCAAGTCGTAAACTGAAAAACCACTGAAAATGGAAATATGACACATGAGCTCTGCTCATTCATCCCTGCTCTCCATTTTCTCCTGTGTGGACTGACGACGATTTCTGGAGGCCAAATTAATGTGTAACAGGGTGGAAGGGAAGTGCTGTGTTTCATCGCCGGCTCTCATTGGCCCTGCATTTTACTGGATCCAGGTGAAAGCAAAACAAGCTAAACCGCGTCGTTCTCTTTGAGCTGAAAGGCAGTGTCGGATTGATTCTCATTTTCTTGGCGTCACTTCTTGTTTTCTTATTTCTTATTTTCTTACATTCTTAAATCGTTAGTCGTCATCTCGCAAAGCAAAAGGGTCCCTGGTTCGATTCCTACGGGAGGTCTGTTTTGAGTCTACGTGTTCTCCTCAGGTTCTGCAATTTCCTCCCACAGTCCAAAAACATGCAGGAGGTTCAATGGAGACCCAGATGAGTACATTTCCTCGATGTGTGAAGGAGGGAACAAAATTTCCCCGATGTGTGAAAGGGCGAAGGAATGGTTGTCTGCCTGTATATGTGGCCCTGCGGCAACCGGTCCAATTTGTAGCCCGCCTCTCGCCCGATGGCAGCTGGGATTGGCTCCAGCATCCCCCGTGACCCTGAGTAGGATAAGCGGTAGAACGTGGACGGATGCCGTGAACGAGATGATGAGTGGTTGCATGTCTCTATATGACGCGCTGATGTGAGCAAATGGTTGCATTCAAGGCTTTTATTGTCATTACACAGAGTGCGACGAAATTTGGAGATAGCAGTCTTCCGTGTGTTCAAAAACAGACAGAAATCAGTCTTAAAAGGCAGGACACAACACAACGATACAACGATAGCAGCGTCTCTGAGATATAAGAGAGAATTCATAGTATGTCACTATATGTAGCCCAGCGTCCCTCTTCTTACCCAGTGACACCTGGGATGGGCCGGATAATAAAGGGATGCACGAATGAATGCATGAATGAATAAATGAAGTGAGTGAATTGATGGTGTGAGTAAGTGGGTGAGGGAGGGATGAGTGAATGAATTCTCTTAAATCATGTCTTCTTTATTGACTTTTTTTTTTTTCTTAAGATTTAAACTGATTTATTCAACAATAATCTTTTTCTTTGGTTTTCATCAATTCACTTTAATACACCGAACCCCTCACATTTCCTGTTGAAAGGAGGCTAGACACAGATGACATCAGGTACGGACGGATGCTGTCAATCATGTCAGACTACGGCATTATGGGTTTTCTTAATATGACTTTGTCTGAGGATTCTTTGTCCCCCCAAAATAACATCAGTATTGCGGTATGAATCTCAGCCACGAAGAGCGGGACAGAAAAGAACAAATCTCTCTGTTCCACGTGCACAAGGCTGTGCACTGAATGTGCTCTATTTTCCTCTCAGTTACACGAACGGCATACTGAAACGTCTTGTTCTCGTTTGTCTAACTCTTAAAAAAACGATTTCTAAATGTACTCTTTTGGCAAATAGGTATTACGCTTCCATGAACCCCCTATTTCTTTTTCAGAATTCATTACACTGCTGTTGACAACAGATGGTACCAAAGAAGAATTTTTCCTTGCAAGAACTCAAATTTATGTAACTTTGAAGAAGACTTACTAGCACAAATACAAGACACACACAGTGCCCCATTGGAGGAATTTCCGGGCAGCTATCTGCAGAATTAAACAGACAATGCAGTTATTATCAGCTAGCAATAACTGTCACGCCCATCAGATGGTCAAAACCCAAGTCTAGCCTGTTGTGCCTCATTATCTTCAGAACTGTCAGTCAAAGAAAAAGAAAAACATTTTTCGGTTTGCTTAAGAAGTGACAGAAAATAATTCATCTTTTGTCGGAACGTTAGGCCTTTCCACTTCTAAATGGGACTTCTCAGGAAAAATCGCTGACTCAAAAACTCGCCACCGACGGCGCCAGCAAGCTGTCGCCCCTCTATTCCCGGCTGCCCTTCCTCCACACGCTGATCATATTTGGAGATGCGCCGTTGACTGCCAGCTGCACTCACTCATTCAACAAAGTGAGCCTTCTGTACTGATTCCACTGCACTCTTTCTAATATCTAAATTGTCATGCTTCGCTCGTTGCTTCCGTTTCTCTCTCTCTCTCTCTCTCTCACAATGACATGACAGGCTCTTCTGTCTTACCGCTCAAACTCTATCTTCGGTCGAATTTTTTCTCGCTCTTGGTTTTTCCCCTCGGTTTCTTATTTTACTCCTCAGTGAAACTACTCCATCTTTCTGCGTCTCATGGAATACCTGTTGAGGATAGTTACTGTCATTCCACAGGCGGTCAGCAGTAAAGCACGGACTCCGGGGAGAAGAAATATCATGCCGGAAAACCAGTGACACCAGTAAATTTTCACACTATAGATTGCTACAAAGTTGAACTCAGAGACTTTTATGTACTTTTGAGACAAGATAGTAGGAATTATATTGCTCATTCATAAATAACTGTAATGCAAGTGGAAGAGAACCTTGTGGGGTTATGTTTGATTGGCTTGGTTTTTCCAGTTATGCAGCCATGCCCTGATAAAACAGAGGAGCAGTTAATAATATTGACAAAAAAAACATTGCTCTGTGTGTGCAGGCTGGCCAAAAATATACTGTGCTAAAGCCGAAAGGGGAGCCTTGAAGAAATACAATCTATTTCTTTCTCTCTCTCTCTCTCTCTCACTCACACTCACACACACACACACACACACACACACAGAATGCTTCTGTGAAATGTTCGTGCAAATGACATAATACCGCAAAAGTCTCAGATGTTCTGCTGTACATTACAACTGCAGTGAATGAATACATAAATAAAATAAATAAATAATGAAAAATAATAATTCTTATTAACAATAAGAATGGTGTAATAATAATAAAAGTGGTTAGCATTATTATTAATAACTATAATAGTTATGTTACCATTGTTGACAATAAAAAGTAATTATAATTCTTACAATTATTATTATCAATAACAACAACTATCGTTATTATCATTATTTTTATCATTATCCATCCATTCTTTGTCTACCGCTCAGGGTTATGGGGGATGCTCGAACCTATTCAAGCTGTCCACATGCAAGAGGCAGGTTCCACCCTGGATTTGTTGTATTATTATTGTCATTATCATTACTATTACTTTTATCATTACCAGTAATAATAAATAAATATTTATATGTTATTATTTTGAATCAGTGTCGTAATTTTTTTTTTTTGGTGAAAGAATCTACCTGTGCCTTCCTGACGTCCAATTACAGAGACTGCCATGAAAGGACTTCTCTGCTGAAACAAAACTTCTATAAATCTCTCTGCTTCTGTTGTGATTCAATATGATCTACTGACCAGATGTCGACAGCCAGATGAAAACAGCCTTTGGTCATCACCCATATGCCGTTCAATCATATTTACGATGGTTTCTGTTAATTACACTAACTTTATTGCATCCTGAAACATATATTTCTACCTGGAGTGTATTCCAGTCACTTTGAACATATATGCAGTTTGCATACAAACAATATGAATGACTTAAATGGTCCCATATTGACTTTGGAGTAATTAGGTTCGGGGAAAGGTAAGTTTCACCGCTTCCCAAAGAAATGCAAATATATTTGCAACTACTTGAGAGGTGCACTTAATGTCGAATTCAGTGTTGGCTCTCTTCCCTTGCCGCTGCCTCCAACTCTTTCTGTAAAGTCTTAGATCCCCCCCCGCCCCCCACATGTGTTCGATAGCCAAGGCTTACCCAGACTGAATAATGCATTATCCCTCGTCCACTGCTATTCTTATGTCTAATCTTTCCTCTAATTTCATTTTCCGGTTGGAGCTGACAGACATGTGGAGGGATCTGTGTGCCAGTTGAGGCGCAGTCATGCAGCATCTTCACAATTGTCCACAGAAATACCGGGACCCGTGGTCTCAGTCGATATGAGAGTCAGTCAGTGAGAGCGTTTCAAACAATAATAACACACAGCGAAGGGAAAACAAACACACATCTAGAAATAAACTCGACCGTATCATCTTTCGATGTTATTCCAGGTAAAACCGTATAACAATATCCTATTCTCGTACATCTCAGGTAGCAGAAAGATTGAGCCTTGCCAGATACAGGACTTAATTGTAAACCCACTGCACTCTATTTCCATCTTCAGTCTGACAATGTCATCGCCGTGAATAATTTTCAGGGGAGAGATGGGGGGGGGGCGGCTGATTTAACTTAACCAATGAGTGGAGACCATGAAACCAGAATCTGCCAATCTTCACACAACTATCTTGTTTTCATTGCGATCTTCATTGCTCCTATTATTCCTCTGATTACGCCATCTGGCTTCATAACATTCTGCCATGTTTCCCAAATGGAAATTCTGTCCACCTGCTTTGACATTCAAGTCAAACATGGCTTCAAACTGAGAATCTCAGGTCTGTTTTGATAGTTTCTCGCAAATTGACATCATGTTACTATGGTTATCCCTGCTGTATGCGGGGGAAAAAAAACCTATGTTTTATTCAAATCATAATTTCATAATGCTTCTGCCTCACAGCCAGATTTGGCCTGACCTAACGTGGCGGCCTTGCCAAGATTTTTTATGGCAACCTCCTCATTTGGCGATTTACATCAGCTTTCAAAAATAATCGAAACCATTGCTGTTACCATTGTTACCATCGCCTAATTTACATGCTTAACAAATTACAAATAAAAAAATCAAAAAATGAAACACAATATAAATAGCCCTAAGCACCTGAGGCACTGATTAGGTGTGGGAGGGGAAGGGGGTTATTTGGTATTATCATTTGTAGCAATATTAATTTGGCATTGCTTTACATTTGAATCATTGAGGGTTTTTCCATCGTAAGAGTTAATAGCGATGACTTGTTTTCAAATAATTGCACGAAAGCCAAATTTTGTCCTAATTTTGTGGCGCCCTTAGCATTCGCCTAAATTGCCTGAACGGCCAGTTGGCTCCGCTCACAGCAAGAAGGGTCCTGGTTCGATCCCGACTGGGAAGGCCTTTCTGAGCGGAGTGTTCATGTTCTCCCCCCTGTCTGTGTGGAACTCTTAAATTGACCGGACATGTGAATGAGAGAGCGAATGGTTGTTGGTGTCTATTTGTGGCCGTTTGACTGACAGGCAACCAGTCCAGGGTGAACCCAGCCTCTCACCCAATGACAGCTTGGCTAAGCTGCAGCCCCTCGATGACCTGGACTGCAGGATAAGCTGTATAGATAATGTACGAATGAATGCATTAATGAATTCATCCGTTTTGGATTTATTATTATCACATCAACATTAACGTTCATGTCTCGTGGCTTCAGTGGCACTAATTTTTTCAATTTATTTTAACTCAATGATTTGCACAAAACATTTCTCTACTATAAAGGGAGCCAGATTAGATGTAAAACTAAACCTGCTCCTCTTTAGCATCACCCCCCCCCCCCCCCCCCCCCCCCCCCCCCCCCCCCCCCCCCCCCCCTTTTGCCTTTCCTCTCTTTCCGAAAAAAGTCAGAATTTTTCACCCCCCAAATTTAACAATAAAAAAAAAAAACCAAA
>CAAKHD010003946.1:17307-50824 GCA_901007705.1 Fistularia tabacaria | reverse complement strand
CAAACCCTCCCCCCCCCCCCTCTCCTCACTCTCTCTCTCTCTCTCCTCTCTCTCTCTCTCTCTCTCTCTCTCTCTCTCTCTCTCTCTCTCTCTCTCTCTCTCTCTCTCTCTCTCTCTCTCTCTCTCTCTCTCTCTCCTCTCATCTTGTTTTCATCCATTCAGCCAGCACCTCCTGTGAGCTGGGAGCTGCTGCCTACTTACGTTTGACAAGCTTGTTTCTTTTTTCTCCTTATTGTTCCTGCCTGGATACAAGGCGGAGGATGAAAGGTAGCTTTGCATGATGGGTATTTTGCAAGTGATGCTGAATAAGCACATTGCGGGTTTACCACTCCATCTTATTTCTCTATGACTTTATTACCTCTGCCTTTTTCAATCCATTCTTCCCATCTTCTCTCGCCTTCCCCCTCTTGTCCAAACAAACCAGGATCCACAGTGTGTGGCGGGTCGGTGGGATGATATTATAGTTGCGCTGAAGGATGCGTCGCACCAGTCTCTCCCCTCTCGCATCCACACATGTGAGGCTGCACACTCCTCCCCTCCCCAGCCCTGTTCGCTGCACAAGAACAAGAAAGAGTGATAGAGGAGGAAGGAGGGATTCAGAGAGAAAAAGTCAGATGGGCTGGGTGGCTGGGTGAGCGTCGCCATTCGACTTACGCAGCGTCAGATGTTGTGCTCAGCAACAGAGAGGCAGATTCGCATCCTTGGAGCCGTGTTGCTAGCTGATGGTCTCGTTGCCATATAAGGTATAGTAAAAACAGGTGATGGGGCAGGTCACAATGTGACTGTTCGTCTTTGGGGAGCACTGATATTACGGTGTGTTCTGCAGAATGGCCTCTGGGATGCCCAGTAAATCAAGGCAGACTAAGAGGATGTCACTAGCAGTATGGTAATGTGCTTTGTGGGTAAAGGTCCCCAAATAGTGCTTTGCAGAATACTGTATTCATTCATCACTATAAAAAAGATGGTCAGATAGCAATAGATTAACTGGATATGGTTCGTTACATTTAAAGATGCAAATCAAGCTGGGTTATGTTTGAACAGAGTACTGTGTTTACAGACAGTATCTTTCCATGGTTGTTAGTAGTATTCGGTGCATTTTGTGGCTTTGCTTTGCGTGTTGTACACTCCGTACTGCAACTCCTGTCTGCTACAGCAGCACTTCATCTGTGTTTACACTTCCAGCAGTTGCCACTGTCTGTCTAGATTTCCTTCCATGTTCCTGACTGTGCTGCTGGTCTTGCATCAGGCAGGTTGCCAGGCAGCAACCTGGCAAACTGTGGATTTTCTTTTCAAGGAGTCGCAAATAGGATGCAGGGCCAAGATACTGCAGTGGGAATCACTGCAAAACATGTTCAGCACCCATGTTGTAAGTTAGTGTACTGCAAGTTAGTTGATACAAGAAAGGTCTTCCCTCTCTCATTCTGGGTCCATTTCCCATTTTCCACTGCCTGCCTCTCTTTTCAACAACTCTTTCTCTTCACTTCTTCCGTCCCATCTGCCACCTCACCTTGGGCTGACGGTGTTGTTAGGCTGTAGAAATGATTCATTTCCTCTGTTATATCCATCCCTACACTTTCCATGGAGATGCTGTTCGCACAAAGAGGAAAACTGCAGGGTTTGAACTGCGTGAACATCTTCAAAACACAGCATTGACCGGAGGACAGTTTTTTTCCTTCTCTGTTTTATCAGTCAATTTTCTTGCCGGTGCTCGACAGAGCATTCTAGGATCTACTTTTCTTTTGCAACATATTGAACAAAGACCTTTTACAGATATTGTATGTGAACACTACTGGTGTTGGCAGTGGACTCAGCTTTAGGAATTCAAAATAAATCATCAGCCTGATTTTTGTTATCAACCAAAATGTAAGTGGCGTGATGAAAGCAGTCTTTAGCATTTGGGGCTGCTGGCTTTCTCTGTATATTCAATAATCTGTCAAATCAATTAAGTGTAATCTCCTTTAGTAATACTGATATGCAACTGTTTTTTTTTTTTTACATGCAGATGAAAAATTAGAAAAACTTATTTAAAGAACATGTGCCCTCAAATTGATAGGGGAATTTTGTTACTCCAACATGATAGAATTGAGTCCAATCTTCTTCAGATTTTTCTCTTTCTCTTTTTTTTATTTCACAAATTATTATTATTTTTCTTTTTTTATTATGGCTGTTTGATGCGGTAGAAATCCAACATAGCGTATGTCTCAAGCCATAATTTGCAGAGTGGTACCTGAAAGAGCAAACGTTTTGTCTCTGTCACAGTTTATCTCTCTCTCTCTCTCGTTGGTTTGCACACCTGTCTCTTGTACTCTCCCTTTCCGGCTGAGGTTTAAACCCCCATTTAGGCTTTTGGGTAAATGAGAGGAGGCCACTTCATTTTTCATGACACCACGTGCAGGTAGATGAATAAAACAGCACGACTGCAGTCACACTGACCTTCTCACTTGTCGCCCAACGAATGATGGGGACATTCGGGTGGGGAGGTTGTTGGCCATTTTTGTATCTACAAACACACGAACAAAAACTTGATATTCTCACAAAAATAATCTGTAAAAATAAATAAGAACATGGCTGGGGTTGAATGTCTGACTGCTGTGGTGAATGTGAGCAGGAATGTTGGTTTGATTAGTAGTGATACAGAGGGGGATGCACTCCATCAAGTCTTTAAATGACTCCCTGGAACACACAAACATGCGCGCACGCACACACACACGCACACGCACACGCACACGCACACGCACACACCCACACACACACACACACACACACACACACACACACACATATACCCAGGATGTCCCACAGGCCAGTTGCCTGTGTCCAAACCTGTTCTCTGAATTCCCCCGGCTTAATTTATCTCACACCCTCAGTTTCCTGTTTCATGAGTTACCGCACAAGAAAAACCCTCAATAAACAACCAACCTTCAGATGAACGCACATGCATTAACATGCCTGCACGCACGCGTACATGCGCATGGACACGCATGTATACACACACTATCTCCTGCACATCTAACTTGTCTTTGGCATTATATTTGGATAGGTGATAGCCCTTTAGATGTCTGAACCAATAGATCCAACAGGCCTTTGAGACTTTGATTAACTTTCATACGTATCTTTTGCTTTATGGCTATTTTAATACAATACCTGCTACCTATGAAGTCCAATACAAATGCAGAAAGGCACAACAAACACTCATGCACAGAATAGGTGACCTGATTTCTCTTCATTGTTATCTGTCATTTTTTTTTTCATGTCAACATGACTGGGCTGAAGCTAAATCCACAGGGGGCTCATAAGTTTTTTTCCAGATTGACAAAGGAAAATTTAATTGTAACTCCTGGCTAATAATGGTGAAATAGTAAATGAGCTAATGACAAGTGTTTCAAAGAAAGAATTCAGCCATGTGATTAGATTTTAACAGACACATTTTCTACTGTTTCTGTTCCTCAGGCACCATGAGCCTTCCAACACCTGCATTGGTGGAAGCCCTCCTCCACTGACCTCTTCTCCTTCTCCCCGTTTCTGCCTTTTTCTCCTCCACTCCCCCAGTCTCATCTACCCCTCTTCCTTCAACCCGATCCCTTGCAACCCTGCGTCGGTGACCCAGAGCGAGCAAACCTCGGAGCCCCCTTACATCATGGCAGGGGAGAAAGGGCCCTCTAAGCGAAGCGCCATGGACATCAAGCGCCTAGCAAGCCTCATCCAGCGAGGCACTGGCCGCTTGCTGGTGATCGACAGCAGGACGTTTTCAGAGTACAATGCTTCCCATGTGCAGGGTGCAGTCAATGTCTGCTGCTCCAAGCTGGTGAAGAGGCGACTGCAGCAGGACAAAGTGTCTGTCACTGAGCTGCTGCAGCCCAATGGCAAAGTGAAGGTGAGTAACAAGCACAGAGGACCTGACAGTTAAAGCCTTCGTATCTTCCTTTGACTGATTCAGTGTGCCAAGCTTTAAAAAGGAAGGAATGCCTCTTGTTATTATCTATTCAGACATGCAGAATTTCATACAAGCTAGACTCAGACCAAAAGTTCCAAAGGGGAACTTGGGACTGAAGTTCATGAGCAGGACACTGACTTCATGCCACCTCCATAGTTTGACCGTGTACCGGTGTCGATTGAGACTGTATTTGTCTGACAAGCCTGAGCCACATCAGTAGGTGTTATATTTGGTGGACGGGCAGGCGTACAGTAAGTTTGTTGCTTATCAGCGGCCCTGAAATTGGATCCTCCCGTTTTCCATGACTTCTCTTCTGAATATGACAGCCTTTTTTCCATAGCCCGTCCACCCGTGGCACGCTGACTCCTGTATTTTTAGCTGCTGTGTGAAACTAAAGGAACTCGAAGAAGGGGAAACCTAAGCAGAGAGCAGGGGGGATGAAGTTAGTGTCTTGTGTGTGGGATGTTTTTGTGCGCTCATGTACAAATGGTGCGTGTAAATCTTCGAACATGACTAGACAACAACAGACCCCGGGGAATATGGCAAAATTCTTTGTTGAATTGAAAGCTCTAATACTTTAAAATGCATTTTAGTTACACGCTATACCTGGAGAAGGAAGCCCGGATTCCAAACAGGCTAATAGAGTAGGTGATTGAAATTTTTGTGTAGGGTGTGACGCAGTGAGCTGGAATGTAGCTCATTGTAGGGTTATGCCTTTCGTTGTTGATTTACCTCCTGGTTGCCAATAGCAGGTGAGGCTCTCTCACCTGTCCTGAATCTCATTCTGTTCAACCTTCTTAACTGCACAGGTACTACGTAAGTCCTGGAGGTGACAAACTGGCCTTATATTTCCATCTGGCTGAGTCTTAACACTTAAATCACTTAAACACACCCTGTCTACTGTATGCTAAGTAATAATATATTAAAGCTTTTGATTATTGCCTTGCCGCTTCTGTTGAATTACAGTTAACACTTACATGTGACAGACACTTTCCACATGGTCAGATGGTAAAAACGGTCGAGAACTGTGGGTTATTGTTCATTTCTCCAGGCAAATGACCCTCAGCTCAGCTAATAGCATCTGTATAATTGGTGCATTGGCTTTGATTCCACCATGTGCCTGTAATTTCTCACCAATTTTCTGGTGTACCTATTAGTTTTAATTCTCCTTTATTGAAAACGCCCCTAGTAATCACACCCACGTGTCTAAGCGCTCACCCCAAATTTAGTACTATTAACTGGACAAGGATCCTCTAGAAAACCTCTTGTATTGCTGCTTGCTGCCAGCCTGAGCTGCATTTTACTGGGATAGAAGACCAGTCAGGAGATCCTGCAGCTTTAAAAGTGTGACTCACTCTCATCAAAGACCCTGTTTTGCTCAGATAAGGGCTTTATTTTGAGGTGCGGTATTAAATTTAGTCAGGAAAATAACATTGGCGGGGGTGGGGGAGGCTGAAAAAGCTCAAGAGCTGTGTGGTTTTATAACGTGTCTGACATTTGCCTTCAAAACTTTGATGCTGGATTTCGTAGACACTGTTGCAGGTCCATCTCTGCGGGGGAGTGTGTGATTGGCAGGTCTCACACTGGGACATTATCCCTCATACTTCTGGCTTTTCAATTGCCGGGCAGTTCTTTGCGTCCCTCAGGACGTTCGCCTGCGGGTTTCCACCGGCAACCCGCTTCCTCGTCTTCCTCTTCCTATGTACTGTTACCCCGTTGCTGGTTTGTCATCATCCATTCCCCACCCCCAGTAAAGAGGATAAGGCTTGCGATTAGTGCTAGGCTGGATAAAGCTGGAACTAGCCGGGTGAGAGAGGAGGGCCTGACGGACCCAGACTCTTTTGTTATTGGCTAAGCATGACATCATCCCTTTTGTGCGGCCACTGGCAGGCCGCGGGCTGGGCACGTGCAGCCTTGCTGTGTAGTGTCAAAGCCGGCTCCCGGCTAACCCCCTAACACGCACACACACAAACACATACGCCATCCTCTCTACCCCCCACATTGCTCTGAGCATCGCCAGGAGCCGCCTCAGTCTGCCAAGACAGCAAAGGACACCATTGTGGCTCTTTGTTGCGAAGTGAATGCAGGAAGCGGGACAGCAGCGCTGAGGGTATTCATGGATTGGCTGCCGCCTCCACCACTTCCCCGACCGCTTCTTGCCTCACATCCCATTGAGTACTAATAGCCTGCCTTCCCCAAGGCGTTGCACTCACCCTTTTCATAGAACTGCCCAGAGCTTCGGTTAACTGAGCTGAATGAACCCAAGATCAGTACAGCAGCCATCAAAATGGGCTCCTCTTTCTTCTACCCCGTGGATCCCATCGTAACCTGTTTTGAAATGCTCCGCCGTCAGTAGGTCAGACAGCCCTGATGGTGGGCCTTTGCTGATAGTTTGATGGCACGGGCTTTGTCTGCACTGGTGCTTCCTCATGCTGCTTCTGACACAGTAGAGGGCAAGCGGCTGGTTTCTTGGCTTAAGTCTTGCTAATCCCCACTGCTGTGATGGGAACAGCCGGGCAAGCAGACCTGACAGATGGACCAGAGGTTTTTACTTCAGACAGGCTGCCTGGCAGAGAGCCTGATCAGACTTCAGACCTCTGAAGAATGGGCACCTGAAACTTCCCCCTGACATAGAGTGATCTACAGAACCTACATGACAAGTATCTTTCAAGCATTTGTTTTCGATAGAGACGTTACCCATTAGTTTTGGAGTAACTTACAGAATAACTGCAGGTAAGAGTCCAGCCATAATGATGTATAGATGTAAATATAGATTAATATGACCCCTCAACATTATCATGTGTTGCTGCTCATATGAACTTAGGGTGATGAACGATAAATATAGGTCTCTAAACTGGGTCAGTGTCCATGTAAACTACAAGATCCCACATTTTCCTCAATAAAAAGTGTGGACTGGTATGTAAATATGTGAATTTTCTTCTCCTAATTACCAATACCTACCTCTGTATAAAATCTAGTCACTATCTATGAATTTGTGCAGCTTAAAAACTTCTTGAACTTAGGAAAAAAAAGAAACAAAAGACAAATTAAAAACAGAGGCTCTGGTCATTTGTTTCCCGGTTAAAAAAAAAGAACATCAAGGAGTAACACAACCCAACCCAAACACTTTGTTATTGTCAGCAGATGCGTTTGTCAAAGTGTTCTGCAATCCATGGTTCCAAGTAGTAACATAAGAAGAAAATAATCTGCACAATAATAAGAAAAATCCTTTTTATTTGCTGCTCAGGCAAATCAAGCCATAGTCAATTGCATGTTGCTCTTTTGACACAGAAATCAGACTGAAAATGGTAGGCCAATAATTGTTTGATAATTTTGAGCAAGCCACATTAATTAGACTCAAGTTATGTGATTCTTATTTAGAGGACTGGTACTGTGTTGGCCGGCACAGGTCAAGACCACACGTGACCCAACCAATGAACTTAAGAATTGGAGCTGTCTACCCACTCAGCAGATGACGCATCATGGGTTGTGTTTTTCCTCTTCGCAAGTCTCTGATGAAAGATCAAGGAACATTTAGAATTTGAAAACTCAAGTGCGAACCGTTTTCGGAATTTCGACAGAACAAGCCAAGCAGTAATGTCTCTATGGATTTGAGCCTGAGGCAAGGCTGAGGCAGCGATCTTTGGAAACCCCCGTACACTTTTTTCAATTGTGCGGCCGTGGATGCAGATGTTTCCAGTGTTTCAAAATGGCATGTGACGCTTTCATGTGTCACCTTCCCTGACAGTAGCAGCACGACTTGTCGGTTGAGTCACGATCGGGATTGTTTAGTAAAATCCCAGCAATGTTACTCTGGGAGATTTTTTTCAATGATGTTTCATTCACATTTTTCCCTTTAGGAAGTCCCAGCATGGACTTAATCCAGTGGCACTGTCCTTTTTTCTGCAGAGCAGGATATGTCATGCGTTTGCAGTGATGAGGTCAGTGCATGAATCACTGGGTGTTTTGAATAATACTTCTTAATTACACAAGCACACATAGACATAACCTAATGCCTGCCATGTCAGGGTTAACAGTCATCTGCAATCAACGTATTAATTCATAAATGTCCAAGGAATATGGAGGGAATGATTCACAGATGATTTAAGGAAATGAAATATGTTTTTTATTTTGAGTAAGGAGGGTGACATCGTTTCAATAGCAAGAGAGAGTGGATGTTCATTTCTTGACAACGAACTGAGGGATACAAATGGTCATGCATTCAAAAGCCTCTTGGCAACATGAAGCCTAACTTGTGATTAAGAAAATGTGATTTTCCTACCATGGTCATTTTTTGTAAATACTATCTAATTTTTTAGGTATTTGTTATTTTTTGTTACATCTTCTGATGCTTTATGGGAAATTATCCAGCTATGTTAAAAAAATGAAAATGTCTTTTCAATTTTTTTGTATTTGAGGAGTAAGGAAGCTTCAAAAATAAAAGTATCTTTCTCTTAATTAGAGAATCATTATTTTTCAATTCTGAAACAGTCTATGATACAATACCACCATGAGATGATATTCAGTATATGACTATATTTCCCTGCTCTAACAGTCGGTCTCATTCTTTCTTTCAAAAAAAAGAGCCCCAAAGGGCTCATCAGAGGTATAAGATGGAATTTAAATGCTGCTTTTCTTATGGAATGGGAATATTTATATTCAGTCTATAGAATATTTGATGCTTGTGAGTGTCTTTGCATCGAGAGAAGTACCCACGTGCTTGCTGTGAATGTCCTGACATTCAGTGGTGTGTCAGGTGTGATCAGATCAGGTGACCACATCTCAGAAATGGTAGGTGTCGAAGCAACAGCGCAACATGCACAGACGAGTCAGAGGCTTTCAACAAACTGCCCTCTCCAAACCCCAACTGTAAGGCTGAAACACAGGCAATGAGAATTTTTAGGGACTTTCCACACACCTTTCCCCTTACGTATCCGGAACAATTGGTCCACACAAAGACAGAAATACATTAACTTTGAGACACACACACACACACACACACACACACACACACACACACACACACGCACACACACGCACACACGCACACACGCGCACACGCGCGCACACACACGCACACACGCGCACACACGCGCACACGCGCGCACACACACGCACACACGCGCACACACGCGCACAGACACCACACCTACATACATGGAAGTGGCAGCTGTCAGTGCCAGTCAATGACATCATTTAGCCAACAGTCACAGTGAGAGATACGTGTCACGCCCTGTGTGGCAAAGCCTTAAACTGACAGATCAACTGCCAGAAGAAGTCCCTGCTGGTTTGGAGGGTTCTGCTATCACCATGAAATGTTCTATCAGACCAGTGGCTCAAGCCACATTTGAGAAAGTTACAGTACAAATATTGAAAACAGACGTTTCTTGGTGGCAGACGGTGGATACTCAGCGTTGTCTGTCAACATTATCGTTCACGCGGGTTTGATCAATTTCTGATCTAGGCCTGAGTTTGTAGGGGTTTTCCTGCAAAAAAAGGTTACTTTTTTTTTTGACAGCAATTTTTGTTCCCACCATTCCTTGAAACATTATTTGCCAAAGTCAGTCCACACTCTTGGTAAATACGCTGCCGGGGTTTATGCAAAGATTTAGGAGGGACGGCCCACCAAAACAAATATGGAGAGCAATGAGCTATATGTCTAATCTGTTTGGATATGTCAGCCAGTATTAGTTGTATTAGGGATATGTTCGTAATTTTTTTTTTCTCAATCATTTTCAACTCTCAGGCCCAGGAAGAGTTCTAACAACACTCCAATTGTCTCCCGAGGGACATCCTAGCAAGGACACACTCTGAAGCAGGGTTGTGGACCCTTTTTTTTTTTTTTCTTTATGCTTATAGTGTATCACAGGGCAGTTCACCGAGACACTGACCTTGTCTCTGGTCAGTGGGATTACAGAGGTTAAAAGCACTTTCAGCATGGCTGGTTCAAATATCACGTGTTGCCTTGTGACATGACCTCCGATCCGGTGTATGTTTCATGAGATCTGCTGATCGTACAGGCTTTCATGAGTTCCAATTTAATAGTTTAGCTTAGAACACTCTTTGGACCTCCCCTTTTTTTCCCCTCAATTAAAAGTGCAGTTTCTCATTCCATCCCCACATTATGTTTAATGTTTTCCTGGCTGCACGCATCAGGAGCAGTCAAAGCTCTCCCTGTGTGACCACTCCTTTTTGACGTCCTGCAGTGACGCCAGCCTTCACATCCATGGAAGCACTAGAGGTCGTTTGTTGCATTTGTTCCTCTGGTGCAACCTCCTGCTCCTCTTTTCACCCATACGCCTGCCCTGCTCCCCTCTCTTGTCATTTATTTCCTTTATTTCCTCTTCGATTGCTCCACTGTTGTCTCCCGCCCTTTGTCTCCATGGCCCCTCCTTGTTTCCGCCTCTCTGCCAGGGGCATTCCTTATTTACCTGCAGTGTATATGCGTCAGAGTGTAGGCCAGCAATGCGGCGGGATGAAGACTCTGTGCCGCTGCTGCAGTCTGAAAAGCCAGCCTTCTGTGCCTTCGGGGGTCATCGACCCCGTGCACTGCAGTATATTCTATGCACATCACACACTTAGCAGTGTGAACTGTTTCAATCAGACTGAAGTTGTATGGCAAAGTGTGGGGCATGCAGATGAATGATGTGCTGAGAATAAGATGGTAAAACCGTGAAAAATAAGGGGGATTTGAAATATTCAAAAAACAGCTTGAAGAGAATGTTTTTTCAATGAACTCATTAAAATGCAGGGAGAAATACATTCCACAAAATCATCACGCAGCTTGTTTCAGTAGTATTACGTCTAAAATCGAAAAGCAGGTGTTACTGTCATCTCTATACGGCGCATCTAAAGGACTTATGCCAGAAGACCTCGGGGAGGTATGTGGGGGGGGCTTTGCTGCTAACATGAATAGTCTGATGCAAATCAATATGGCAGACATGTGTTGCTGTTTTTTGTTTTATCAGGCAAACAGAATTTTGCATTTACTTCACTGCTTCTTCATACAAAGAGATTGGGGTTTGTGTTAGGGCGAGAGTGGGTTTAGGGGGCTAATGACCCTCACACCTGGAACATTAAATTTGTCTTTCGTGGATAATGTCCAAAACAAAAATCAGCAAAGCCAACTTAAGCTGCACATTATAAATGCCAAGGACCCAAATAAACTACGTTTCACAAAAGACAACAGCACACATCTCCGTGTCATATTTAAATTAAGGGATCACTGACTAATGAGCGGAAAAAAATGTTTTTGTTCAGGTATGTCAAACTTAACATATCCATCCACTGCTAGTCCTGATGGGAGTGATAGACTTCTGCTGTTTTTACCATAGCACTCATTTGTCAATCTCCCCATGAGAAATAAAATGTCCTCGGTTTATTTGTGTGTGTGTTTGCGCACTATTAAAGGCTCGTAATCCCCAAGCCCCTAAATTAGATCTAATCCCATTAGGATTATTAGACAAAATGATTGACACTTGATAAAGGAAGGTAGGTGTTTAGAGTTGGAAAAAAAAAACAAAATAGGATAAAGATGAAAAGATGAGTAACAAAAAAAAGGAAAGTGTCAAGGTAAAGACTAAAATAAGAAAACACAGTGGGAACAGTGGTATTTATATCCTCATTTTATTTCTCCTTAACACAGAGAATCACTTTGATCACTTTGATCAGTGCTTTTTTTGGAAGTTTTATGACCCGAATTTTTTTAGTGCATCCTGCTCCCAGCAACATCAAATGGCATCTGAGTCTCTAAGCAGCATTACAAACTCAATTTAAAAATTACAACAAAAAAACAAAACAAATTATAAGGCCCTGTTATGGTTGCAGCTCGTCCCTGCTCCAATGACGGTCTGTGTGTTGGTTCCTTGCACCCAGAACCGTGCTGAATTTTACTTCCAGCCCACCTCCACTGACTGACCTTGCCCTGTCTAAATCACCTGCGAGGCTGTCTGCCAAGTCGCTCTGCTCCGGGTGCTAAGTCAGCAGAAACATAATCAGGCACACTTTATGCACACTGTGTCCCCCCTTCAGACATACACAAACAGGCATGAATACACGCGCACACACACACACACACACACACACACACACACACTCGCACACGCACGCACGTATACAAATACACTCCGGGGACGGTACAGTGTAGCTGTCGACGCCATAGCCCCATCCTCAGTGTGCCTTTCAGTGTGTAGAGTGATGTGGAGGTTAAAGAAAGTGCAGTTTTGCCCAGAAGCTAAAGTATTCATTGGTAGATTTCAACTGAGGGTGTTGTACACACTGTACAACACTGTGAGAGATAAGTGAAGACATGCCCTCCTCCCTCCCCCGATTCTCCTCCATCCCCAGTTTCCTTCTTTCCTTCAGCCAACCCTTGCATCTTTCTGCACTTCATTGTTTTTCCTGCCCGACCACCCTCCAACCCCCCCACCACCAATGCCCTCCCTTCCGCTCGTCCTCATCCCAGTCCCTCTCCTCCATTCCGTCCAGTGGTGGCTCGGTGATGCAGTGATTCAGAGCTGCGGTAGGAGCTGCCTGACCGTCATGTGACCAAAGCCTGCCTGACAACATGGAGAACAACACAGCCTGCGCCGCTGGTTTCGGGCACATGCACACTCCTTCACGCCCGGCGCATGCTCAAGCCCTTTCCCTTTCGCAGTCTCACACGAGCAGCATTTTGCTGTGTTGATGTAAATGCCCGCAGCCTTCTCAAGCAGCATTTATTATTCTGCCTGCTGAACTTCATCCCAGCCTCTCAGCCCATCACAACAAACAACCATCTCAGCAGTATCTACACCATAAATTTTGCCGTTATTGTTGTGCGGGGCAATACTCAGCCCTTATTCATTATTCATGTGGCTGGCGATTTATCTCCCTAACTTCCCCTGGAATCACCTGTAGTGCACCGTGCTTCTTCATGCAGTCACTGGCGTCGCTAAATCCAGTGTGTTTATGATTTCTCTTTCTCCTTTTACTGAATCCCGGTGGCTGATAGAGCCGCAGTGTGGTCTTTTGTTGCAGGAGACCGATTTGAATCCCGCAGTAGCTGGTGTAGCATTTATTGCCACAATGTTTTATGGCAGCGTGCTACTTCCCTCTGTAAGCCTTTAAGGATCAGTCTGTCTATGTTATATGTGCTGAGTATATAGGTAATGTAAACATGATATATATAAACAAGAGCCCATCCTGCGATGGATCATACTAGCCAGTCAGCATGTTTATATTCAGTTCCATAAGTTCTAAATAGTTGTAGATACATTGTTAGTTGAGCATCTAAAAGTCATAACTCCATTGTAATCCTTTGTTATTATTACTATTTATGTAAGCACACAATTTAATTCCACGGATTAACATGCATTTCCAGTTATGACTATATTATAACAAACTGGGGTCAGTATTACATTAGTATGAGTTACTCAACAGTCATTTGTACATTTATGCTGGAGTATTAAGTTGCCATTACAACAATGTGAACTTGTCGGAGTCACTGCTTTGTTGTATGAACACAAGTTCTCACTCCTACATTCTCACGAGTAAGCAAATGTCAATTCTATGTAAATATGAAATGATCACTTAGTTTTTAGTTTCACCCGACTTCCCATTGTGACTCGATTGTGATAATTGTTACCTGAAAAAAGTACAAATAACCAGCTCTGTCTCACACATACACACATGAAAAAACAAGATCACCACCTAACTGCATTTCTTTATGTGCAGTGCATTGTGTAAACGGTGTAGTGATTAACCATGTTCTCGCTCTTCCTTGTTGTCTTTTTTTGTTCAGGTGGAGCTCGGCAGGAAGCAGGAAGTGGTAGTTTACGACCAGAGTTCCAAAGAAGCATGTCATCTTTCTAAGGACGGCTTCGTGCACATTCTCATGGGAAAGCTGGAGGGAAATTTCCACAAAGTCTCCTTGCTCACTGGTACGCAACATTGCACTTTGGCGCTAGAAAATATGGGCGAGTATGACGATGAGAAAACTTTTCAAGAACTAAAATAGACCCGATGCCTTCGTGCCTCCTTATGTCCCACCCACCTTCCATTTCAGAGCCGCGTAAGTGTATGTTATGACGCAGTTTGGTCAGTGGATGTCACTGATGGACCTCACAAGTCAGAGTAGGGGAAGATTGTTATTTTGTCCTTTTTTTTAAAGGTCATTCTCCAGTCCGAAGTACTTGTGTTGGGTCCGTAAATATGGTGTATATATATTTACCTATATAGATATGTATATGTAGGTAAATATGGAGACAGGAAGAAGAGAGGGAAGCATAAAAGTGCCGCCTGGATACTGATGTTCTTTGATGCCTAAGCTTCCCTGGGGTCTCTCTGACTTGCGATCACCGAAATAACGCTGAAGCTTAACTTTCAATCCTCTGTATTTACTGCAATTATCATCCCGTCATAGTGTCCACCAGGCACGCTAAGACTTATTATTGAGCCCCTGCAAGCCCTGTTAATGGTCTCATTGAGCTAATAACCTCTCGGTTGCAGTGGTGGCAACTTTTGACAAGACAACATCTCACACACACACACACACACACACACACACACACACACACACATATGCTGTCGGGGGCTTATGAATCCATCCCAAATGTGTCAGCGCCAAAAGAAAGCGTAATCTGCCTCAGTCAGGATTTGAAATGAGACAGTGGAGGCATGCCGCACGGATAATTCTCCGCTCCTCTCCCCTCCCCGCATCCCCACATCCCATTCTTCTCCTCCACTCAGTTCTCTGCCTCTGCTGGGAGATTAGCGCTTTTTCATGAGTCATTCATAGATACAGAGGATTGCCTCAAAGCAACCGGGCTCCGCAATTAGTCACAGGGATATACTGAGCATATGTTTCAGCTGGGCACACCCATGTATCTTTTATACACACACAGTCATGTTCAATTTCATGCAAACACAAATACTCTGCTTGCCCTTCAAATCTGGGATTTTCCTTTTCATCTTTTGCGATCAGACGTCATAGACCTCTTTAAGAAAAGCCCGCTTGTCAGCGATTCCTTCCCCATCCACTCTGTTGGTCTTCGTAGCACACTCGGTAGATTTCTTCAAAAGAAAGAAAAAGGTTCATTTCGGTCTCCTCTTTCTACTGCTGTTTCCACGACAACAGTGGCAGAAAAAAATTCTCCAGAAGAGCTCAGCCAATGGAATCTACGGTTGTTTGGGCGGTTGTATTATCGAGGTCAGTGGTGCCAGCAGTCAGTGTCTGTATCTACCAAATGGATGTGTGCATGCATGTGTGTGGATGGGCAATCGAAGGTTGTCGCATACATTTATCCGTGTACCAGAACTTCAGACGAGTGCCCTAGGATGTGTACATGTGACAGAAAGCTGCAGAGCTCTCACAGCGAATGAGGTGACAGATGAAAAGAAATATGTCAAAAAATGTTGATGGCTTTTTGAAAAACTGACCCAGAATGCAGTTTTTGATGTGACTTTGAAAATGTACAAGGAAGACTAGCTTCACATCCTATAAGAAGACAGCTTGAGTTTCTAAGATTTGTATGCAACTCTGTTTAAAAAAAGCGAACTGATGTGCAGCGTAGAAAAGTGATCAGTAATCTTCCAGGGTTTTTCAAATATGGAATCGTATTTGCCTGTCAGTAACATCCTTTCATGCAGCCTTTAACTTTCCATGCTCTGTCCATTCTGTTATGTCAGGGGTCAAGGTCACGCATATTTGATCGTAACTCCATCAATTATATGCTGATTGGTTCACAGAAATGACTGCCACAGTAGAATAACGCTTTCATCCGCAGGTCAAAGGTTAACTCCAGTGTGACATCATAATTTTTTTATGGAAATGTATAATTTGAGCATGAGAAAACCCCAAGTGGCTGTACTGCGAATTTGAAAGAGCCTTTAAAAAGATTGCAAAGAAGAGGTACTCACACTCAATGGAGATGTTTTTTTTTAACTATGTGTGACAACTGAAGTCCCAAGATCACAATCATGTAAGAACAAGGTTGATACACAGCAGCGGACAGACGGTGGTCCAATCCCAGGTGGTACTGTGTAACAAACCACCTGTCAGGTCAGGCCAGATGTCTCTTGCTTATTTGAGTCATTTTGCTCACGGAAGATGTCAACAGTTTTTTGGACTAAGGTAGGATATTGCATGACTTGAAGGGAAAATAAGGTCAGTTCTTTATACTATATCTAGTGTTGATTTTGACACTTGCACTCCTAGTGATCATTTTCAACTTTAAACTATGGGTGAGACTGTATTGGGAAATTGGTGATGAAATATGTGATGGCTTTTGCTGATTTGGTTCGATTTTACAATATGTGTGGATCGAAATTTGACTTCCGTTATCTGATATGTGTATATCAGTGTATTAGTAGCCTGTGGGCCAACACTATGAAGCAACTTATCCAGACTCCAGAAAAACTGATGGGCTTGTCTCAGTGTTATCTGACATTTTCGAAGCTAAAAATGAATCATTGAGGTTAATAATAATTAGTTACAGCTATGGTCCTCCTTATTTGACCTTGTTAGGTATTACAGCCTTCCCCATATTTGTCAAGACGGAGCACAAGTTCAGACAAAAAAAAGAAGTAGTCCTTCCCTCTTCTCCCTGTTGTACATCTTCCCCTGCCCCTTTACTGAACTTCTGATTTATGATCCTAATGATTTCTGCAATGACTTCATTTTGGACTGATGACTTATTTTCAGCCTCACATGTACACACACACACACACACACACACACACACACACACACGCACAGTTTAACACAGTTCAACACCGTTTAACACAGTGCTCATACCATAACTTTGCTGCAAGTCGAGTGAGGGCTAGTTTGGTTGGGATGGGACAGGAGGAATGGTCAGATCGAATGATAAAAAGAATCCTTAAATGGGATGGACACAGTTGAATAGAAGAATGATCGCTAAGCTTACTGGCAGCGAGTCGGAGGATTTTCTGCCTTAACTGTTTCTCACGTGGATGCTCGCCAAGTAGAGATCAACGCACGGTCTTGTGCAGACATACATTTCTAAAACGGTTTTGTATGTTTAAAATCTGCCCCAATGAGTTGAGCATCACGTTACGGGGATTACTGTATGCAAGAAGGCGAATCAGCGGCTTGAATGTGATGTCATGCAACGTATGGTCACATGGTGGAAACATTGATGGAAAAAAACTGTCTGTGAATGCTGGAAGGTTTCGGTCCATTCACTTAATGATCAATAACTCTGGCTCTAAAAGAACACCACTTCCTATATGTGAGTGATGTCATGCAGCAGGCCATGTCCCAATAGGGCCATTGTTTTTCGGAATGAGTGTGTGCTGGATAGTGAATGACACTCACCCTGTTTTGCCTTTGAAATGTATTTTCACACAGGATGTGGCGATGGTTGCAAAATGTTTGTGTTTGCGTGTATGGAAGGGTGTATTACATGTGCAGACATTTGACTTATTGCTGTGCGAAAGTTTGTGAGAAACATGTCTCTCTTAGGACAGCCATATTTACCGCAGCGATGATCTCATCCGGTTGGAGCTCAGGCTGATGTGTCTTGCCTTTTTGAGAGTTGTGACTGCGTGTGTGTTTTGTCAAAGAGGGGAACATGATTTGGTCCAAGCCAGCTGCCTCCCCAGTGGCTCTAAAGTTTGCATGTTTCCCACCAATCTGCAGCGCAGAGGCAAACCAGAGGCAGTGTTGCCTGCTAGTCTGGAGCTAGGTGGTATGTACACAGATGCCAACTGCGTGGTTGCATCACATCACATCACATCGCCACTGATGTGGGCCTGCCAGGTTGAAACATTTTGACGCTGGCATTTGAAGCCCGTGTTCTACTTTCAGCAGATGAAAGTAGAGAACGGAACAGAAAGACTGAAATTCAAAACAGACTGGAGTGGAATGTGTACTCATGTTCTGCACATGAAGAGAGAGGTCGGTAATAGTTTCAAGAGGACGGGAGATGGTGATTAAAAATAACATTTTATTCATAGAGCCCAGGTTTGTTGAAGTACTGTAAAACATGATTGCTAGAAATTAGAGCACCGTGGAAAAAAAAAAGCACTCAGATGAAAAGCTTTGAGGTTTTTTTTTCAAAAAAGTTTTGAAAAGTGAAAGAGTGGTTTGTGAAAGTGTAAGCGAAGATGGAGGAGCTGGAATGTATGTTTGCAGGTGTGTGATCCATCCCGTGTGTGTGTGTTTGCAGTTTACAGATGTGACGGACTGCTCCTAATCTTTCGTGGTGCCATCTGCTGCTGTTTTTTCGCAGGATTACTAAAGTGTCACACCACTGGTTCCCAGAGAGGGATCGGGGAGAAACTGGCAGAACCCAGAATGGAGACAGAGAAGAGGCACTAGGGTTGAATAAGTCCGGATTCTCAGGCCCCGGGCTGATTGAGTGTATGAATAATTTTTAAAGCGGGAAGGGAAAAAAAAAAAAATGAATCAAGTATCTTCTTTTTGAGTATTTTTCCTGACTGTTTCTAATTATCTCTCCAAAGCTCCAGTCTTACCTAACGACACATGATAAAAAAGAATAGATATTACACCGACAGTTTGCATAAAAACGGGACTTAATGTTTTTATTGCAGGTTAGCATGCAGACTCCCACGCTGTCAACATGCCAGCTCATAAGCTAAAACATACATGAGAAAGCATTGTATTGACATACTGGTGAGAGGTATTAGGAGATAAAAGGTGCCGCTGTCTCGTTTATTTCACTTGTACTCTGTTTGTCACACACTGAAAGCACACACACACACACACACACACACACACGCACACACACAAACACATACACACACACATACACAGGAGCTGCTGTGTACCCTGGGGCTTTGATGAGATCAGGTTAGGGTGTGACAGCAGAGGTACAAAGGTCAGCTCAGTTATATGTCATTCTTCTCTGCAGTTATACAACCAGGCAGTGGTGAGTGTGTGCGTGTGTGTGTGTGTGCGTGTGTGTGTGTCAGTACGTGCATGTGCGCATGCGTGTTAGCATCAGAGAGAAGCTGAGGAGGTGAGGTAATCATGGGAGGCCAAAACTCACAATGCCGCTGTTCACGGAGACATTACAATGAGGTACATAAGGAGCTCTGTTTGTGTCAGTGTGTGTGCGTGTGTGTCTGCATGAATATGTGCATATGAAGTAGTGCGCGTACCCCTGTGAGGCAATGTTAGAGAGTACATGTGTGAGAAAAACGAAAAAGACAAAACAGAAGGAGAGCTATTGAGGGGATGAGGTAATAGTCCTCATATTCCTCTGAATGTGTCACAGTGTTCAGATGAATACATTTATGTGAGCTCACCTCATGTGTGTCTGTTGGTGTGTGTGCGTGTGTGTGTGTGTGTGTGCGTCTGCGTGTGTGCATACTTGAGTTTGTGCACGCCTGTATCGTCTGTTTGCTAGTGTAAAATTTATCTTTTTCTTCATGATGACCTGCGAGGTGCTCTGCAGCCTCCTCTGTGCACAAGACCGTTTTGGAGCGGCCTGCACTTTTACTGAAATGCACTTTAGGGGTGCGTTCGCAAGCCTCAGGTACATGCAAACAAAAAGTGGTGAGCTTTACACAAATAACATATTTGACATGTATAAAAAAAAATTGTCTCATCTTGTGATTATCAAGGAGAAATTCTGCTATGGAATGGATGAAAAATAATTATTTTATTTCCATTTCATCTCAAACATGAGTGATGACTGTCCTGTGTGAGGAGATCACCATACCTGCAGAAGGGTACAGACCATTTGCATTTGGGATGCCCCTGCAGCTTCCAAACACTAATTTAGATGTGATGAGAATGGGCTGATTGCGTAATAATCAACAACTTGATGCTGTTATTAAACGTTTTGTGCCCCTACATTTTTTTGTGAGGGCCAGGAGTGCTGCATAGCGTATCACTGCCAACAGCACCATCTAAGGGCCTTGTCGGGCAAAACAGAAACTTACACTCAGATCCAAGTTGACCAGTGACGTTTCTCTCCAGTTCTCTGGCGTCGGGGTCTTTGGCCTCCCCCATATCAGGGTAGACAGGTTCCACTTTTACTAGTGTTTACCTAAAGGCTATGCCTTTGCTTTTCCCCACTTTGTCACATCCCTCTCACCTTAACCTCCTTACAGACCCTTTCTGCACCTTCTTGCCCCTTCCTTCCTCTCCGCTTCCCCCTTCCCCCGCCATCTCTGTTACGCCATGGGGAGCTCCAGCAGATCAATGATTTCATTGAGAAGGGGCCCCTGGTGCCATTAGGAGGTGAGCTCACCTTCCCCGGGGATATCTCACCCATTATTCTCAATGACCTCCTCTTCCTCTTCATCCCTCCTTCCATTACTCCTTCAGCCTCAGTACCTACCCCCCGTACCCCCCCTATTCCTTCCCCATCTCCTCCTCCTCCTCCTCCTCCTCCTCCTCCTCTGTTTCACGGTGCTGAGAACAGAGCTCTATTTTTAGGCCCAGACTCCTGCGGTCGTCACATCTGGCGCCAGTAGCCTCGGTGCTCTCACCCCGACCCGTAGATACACAAGGACACACACAAACTCGCCCCACCCTAGTCAGCGCCGAGGGAGCACAAAGGTCAAAGAAAATGGCCCGCAAAAATATCTATGACATCACCTCCCCGCTCTGTGTAAGTGTTACTGACTCTGAGGAGCAGCAGCGCATTGACATAATGCTCTGTTTTCTGCAAACAGTCATTCTGCAGGTATGTAATGAGCTCCTTTTTTTGGGTTCACACCTGGATGAGGTATTGTACAATTGCTTCACAAACAGCCCAGCAAACCAGCAAATGCATGCACGTATGTGCAGACACACAGACGGTAAGAGGGCCCATAGGAGGCCTGTGCCGAGTTGAGTTTTATGTAACAATGTTCTGTTTTTGCCAGCGTTCTCACCCCCTCCCTCGTCCGTCTCATTGGCCTCACATGATGAGCTTGATGTCATTTTCTCCTCCTTTCCCTCAAAAACCGTAGAACAAAAAGTAGCCAGTGTGTGTGTGTGTGTGTGTGTGTGTGTGTGTGTGTGTGTGTGTGTGTGTGTGTGTGTGATGTGTGTGTGCGCGCACACGCTGTGCTCTGTGAGTGCGTTTTCATCTCTGTGTGTGTATTTTTATGTGAGCCTCTGCCAAATGTTTCCACCATGACGTGATCTTACGGCTCTGCTCGCCTCCTGCTCCTCTTCCCATTTCTCCTCCATCACTCACAGACCCTTCCTGGTGTAAAGGGGCCAGACACACACACATTCACACACAACTATACGTTTGCATGCAAAGGAGAGGAGTCTCTGCCAGAAACACGCATCGGAGATATGCATAAATTACAGCTACTGCAGATTAAGGTTAAAATTGAGGACCTCACTAAAAGGATATACACACGCACTGATGATTAACTAAAAAACACTTCTAGTTTGAAGATCATTTCAACTCCTCAGTCTGCAAACAGACTAAACACCAACTACTGTATCTTCAAACACAGGAAGCCCATTTCAAAATGTAACATAACTAATGTCATCTTACTTGACTGTTCCTCAACTAAACACTGACAGCAGCCAAAAATGCTATTAAGGCAGCAGACACTTCTTATTACTTTTAGGGCTGATACATTTCAGCAGCAGATGTAAAAATGTTGAAAGGAATTTTTCTTTTTTGAGCATTTGGGAGGCAGAATGCAGGCTATGGTCTTGAAAAGATCCTTAAATTTAGTTGTTCTTTTTGCAGTATTGATAAAGTCGATGTAAGAAAAGATACTTCACTTATGTCTGAAAGTAAAGAAGTCTCCCCATCATCGCAATGAGTCCATAGAGTCTAGTAAGTCCCAAAAGGAGAACTACATAAAACAGACACACAGACAAATGACTTTATTAGACAGAAGTAAGCTACTCTGCTTTCACCTGGAATCCTGCAGATAACGCCTTGTTGGTGGAATGGAAATAGGAACTAATCATCCAATCAAACACAAACATGAAGATACGGGGCCACTTTAAACTTCAGAACTGAGATTAATATGGAATTATTTGTTGCGTGTTATTTAATGGAATTGGTCCAGTATTGCATATCACTAAGAAATGCAAATTTCTCTTCATATTCCACTGGCAGCCAAAGAATTATCCTGAATTGATTTGTTTCCAACATGGACATTGAATGGGCAACAGTAATATTCGACTTCTTATCTTTCTCTTTCTCAGACAACCCAACTGAATTCACAGGAACGATCTGTGTCACAGTCACCATGTTTTCCGGTTTCTTCTTTGTATGAAGGCGTCACATAGCATCTGATTGTAACGGCCGTCCAGGAGCAACATTGGATGTCAGTGCTGCATGTCGTTACCTTTCTTAGCTGTCCTGCTGCAGTCCAATGAAAGGACATCGAGTGTGCAGTCAGCAATCCATCGGATTCAGTCTGAATCCAGCATCAAATGGGAACAAATCAGGGAACAATTGTGTCAGTATTCTCAAAATCCCTGTCTTTTTTTCCAATTAAACTGTGACATTAAAATCTCCAAAACTCAATATTCTCTACTAGCAAGATGGCGGCTTACAGAGTCTTCTTAATACTGGATGGAACTTGGATTCAGGATATTTGTGATATCGCAAAACATAATTATTGGACATCGCTTTCCATAGGCTCAGGAAACAATTACAAGGGGAATTTGTTGCAGCGAGAGGGGGGAAAAGTAAGAGTGTGCCAGAATCAGTTTGTTCAGCATCGCAAACTGTAACTCTCTCTGATACATGGAAAAATAACAAGTTCAATAGCAGACTTAAAAAAGGCATGATGAGGTAATTAATTATCGCCGCTCTCTTGTTTTTTTCCTCTATGTTCATGTTTTATAAGATGTAAACCGCCGTGCTGCACTGCCCTAAATATTTTACCCCAACTTGTTTAAGCTTCTTTGTATATAGAGTCCATTCATAGTACATGCCTTCTGGCTTCTATTGCCTCTATCTAGAAGCCCTTTGAACATCCTAACCCTTGTCATGCATTCATGCAGCATGGAATAAAAATAGCTTGTTTAAACGGTTACCTAGGCAGTGTCAACACATCAGGTCAACAGGAGCTGAAGTTGAGCAGCATGCCTACACTGGGGTTTGTTTCTCCGCACTGCAGACCCCCCCCTACCCCTATCGCCATCATCGCCTCATAACTCAGTCCTCGACGCAAATTAGGCCAAAAGCTCGGTAGTTGAGTTTCTGTGCCATTAGTTTAGAAACTCCCAGCGTTTAGCCTGAAGACTCTGACACACATGCAGAGTGGAAATTTCCAAAGGCAGAAGAAAAAGGAAAGGGGTAGCTAACAATTAGGCTAGTTTATCCTACCCGGCACTGGCGTTCATCCACCACATTCCATTCATGCTGGGACGGCCCACTGCCGTCTCCCGTCATGACGTCATCCGGTGAAACAATGGTGGATTCCTGTTTATCTCACCGTGATGTCTTTGATGCACTTTATCTCAGGCATGCTGCAGCACCGCTTCCTTACTTACATATTTGATAGTGCCCCCCCCCCCTTTTTTTCTTGCACTTTTTATCAGACTTAAACCTGCATTCCACCCTGTGGCAAAGGTTGGATTACTTTGAAGGAATTTTGTTGTGTGTAACTGCAGGAGGAAAAATCTGTTTTAATATCCAGTTTGTTCAATAGTTGGGGGGGGGGGGAGTACAGGCAGTTTGTTAGTTATGTGGCAGAGAGCAAAGAGTTCAGATCCTCAGCACGTTAAAGGGTCTCCCGGTATGCACTGCCGACTTTTGTTACATAGCTTTTCTTACAGTAAATACACACTGACCACATATAAACTTTTGGGCTGGATCTCTGCAGCCACTTCTGTTTCCTGATAAAGACTGGAGATTTTCCATCGCCATAGCAACACGCTAATTTTGGAGATCCAGCCAAGCCCAAGGCCTCCGATTGAGGAATGTGATCATTCCTTGTCCTGCTGATATCTCCTTCTCTACCGCACACACACACACACACACACACACACACACACAAGCACAATAACTCAGCCAGACTCACAAACGGATTCTCATATGTGTTTGCAAAGCCAGCCCAAAGACAAGCCAATTCCCTTTCTGTTGTGTATCTATATCATACTTCAAATAAGATGACATCATTGTGTAGTGCATTTGTTGAACTTGTGAATTATAACACACTAAAGATGCTGCACCATCAGCCCTGAAAATCCTGTAGGTGTCAGCAAGGCGTGCAAAGAACCTCCCGGCCCAGTTCCTCTCCCAGTATGGTCTCATACGACCGCCATTGTTCCTTTGTAAATGAAGTCACTTCTGAGTTGTGAATGTTACACACACACGCATGCAAACACACACACACACGTATGTGTGACAGATGTGTCTCAAAGGTCTGCAATGGCAGGAAAGCTAACCCTGTATGGGTGTTGCAACAGCCGCTGTCACCATGCCCAGACTGGATGTCCAGGGCGTGACGCCTGTATCCTGTTGTATAGAAGTGAATGAGAGGACACTACTGAATGACTCAGTGATGAGTAACATGATCATTTTTTTTTTTTTTAGAATGAAGTTTTGGATTGTGTCCTGTTTCTCCTTAATTTGCCAAGAAAAACAACTTTTGATTTACTCTCCTCTACGATTTATAAGAGTTATGATTTTTCCAATCCAGCTCAGAAAAATATTATCTCTTAAATACATCTCTGAAATGTATTGCCTGGAGGACCTCAATGAGTTAAAGGTCACTGGAAAAAATACAGTGACTCACTTTTTTCTACACATTTCACGCATTTTTGTGTGCCTTGAGTCATGTTGCATGTGAATATGATGATGGGAGCAGCTCACTTAAAAAGAAAAAAAATGTTCAAATCACTCTTTGTAGGGCACAGGGCAATGCCGCTGTGTTTTCTGAAGCAAGTTGTCTGAGCTAACTATAAGACAGTTGGACAATAGGGGTGAGTGCATGTGTGTGTGTGTGTGTGTATGCGTGCATGCAGGTGTGTGAAGTTGACTGCGTATGCATGTGTGAACACATTTGTGTACGGTGGCGTGTGTGCGCGTGCTTGTGTGTGACTGGCTAAGGACCAGATGGCATGGCTTAAGTTTCAGCTCCACTGTGACGACAGTGTGTCAGTCAGCCCGCCTGCTACGCTGATAGAAGCTAATTAACACTAAGCTGATCTCAGACCTGCCTGTCAGGCTGCATGTAGCAGCAGCACCACCTCATTAAAACTAAACTGATCTGCTGTCAGCTTCTCTCTGTCGAAGTGATGCAGTTATCAGACAGTATCACATGTGTTCAACATGTGAAAAAGTTTGACCGATGTATCAGTGTGTATAGTACTTTTGATATTTTTTGAATATTTATAATGCGTAAGTGCATACCGTGTTTCATTTAATTTAGGAAGAATATCAGCCAACTGACTGTGTCGGGGAAGGATTTTTTTTCACTTCCATGAATTGGCAATACTTCCCAATGCACTACCAGGCTATTTCTAATACGATGATATTTCATTAAGTCCAGTATCGGTTTGCAGCCCAAAGCCAAGGCTTTTAATCGTTTAACGCATTCACTGATACCCAAACACAAGAATTAAATAGATTATGTATGAAATGAAATGGGAAGGGAGGGAACAATAGTTTTGCTGGGCATAAAATCCAGCCCAGAACAACCTGTCATCCAGCTTGTTTTTTCTAGACATGCTGCCTGCTCTTGGATCTATTTCCAGTGAATAATGAAGTAGACGGGAACACGGTCACCCAGATGTCTTCAATTCAAGCGAGGAGGCAAGAGGGTGCCTCTTTTGTCACCTACATTTTTGCTTTCTTTTCTGCGTTATGCTCAAATGAACATGTGTGGAAAAACAGATCCCTCTCGCCCAGGGATAAAATGAGCATTCATCTTGTTTTTGCTCACGGATACAAAGTGAATGCACATACCCGAGCACCCTGCGGTGACGTCCCATCCATACACACATGCAAGCTGAACATCTCCAGCTGGGATTTTTGCGCTTAAGGATATTCTAGTTTATGAAGACCCTTCAGGTCCTGTAGCCCCGCCTTGCAAGTTTGACCGCATATCATCCCCATTTCTGTGTGTGTGTGCATGTGTTTCTCTACATGCGTGAGCCTGAGTGTGTGTATTTGTGTGCAGTAACTAATCTTCTCCCAGTGAGCCAGTTTTACTGGTCTAGTAGCCGCAGGAACTGAGCGCCTCCAGGGGATTAAGATGTTTGGAGGGCAGAGGGTCTTCAGCATTATTGATGTGAGAGGCCTCCCCGCAGGCTGCACGGATGGAGATGAAACTACCATACGCATGAGCACTCTCACACACACACGCGCGCGCACACACACACACACACACACACACACACACACACACACACATACACATGACAGCAAAGTTCTTAACTGCTTCCGCTGATCCCACGCAGGCACGCACGCACGCACGCATGTACACGCACATGTACACACCTCTTTTGCGCCCTCTTTATTTCTAAGGAAGCCTTTCCTCAATCCTGCTCCAGCTTCGACCTCATCTTCACACCAGGGGACCTCTCAGAGTGTCTGAAAAGACTTTCTAAGGAAGAATCTTCTAAACAAAAACTGCCAAAAAAAATGTAGTCTTGAAAACGAAAACATGTGTTTAATACATCACAGCGATTTTGCTGAAATAAGATGGATCTGGTTTTGAATAGTTTCATATTGAGACACTCATGATCATAAATTAATAGGCCTTGTAATCTGACCCCCATCACCTTAATATCTCTTGATTTGCCCTCTGGTTGATTGGGTTGATCTACAGCAAGAGGGTATAAAAGGCTTTTAAAAGAGCAGAGCTTCTTTCCATCCCGGCAAAAGAGACTTAATAGGACTCACAAGTTTCTGTTTCTATTAATCCTAAATTTTGCTCCTGTCACCTTTGGGTTTTTATAGAAAGGCATCCACATAATTCTTGTCACACTCGTGTGACACATCCCACTGTGTAAAACTGAAAAGTGACATAGATTATAAGATTGTGATTATGAGCAAACATGTCTTGCCGCTGGCTTCCATCTAATTCTGGCTAAATCTGCAGCGCTTGTGGGTTTTAGACATTTTGAACAGTGCAGGCATAATAGATGGTGACAGCAAGCCAGTTGACCAGCCAGTTTGACATTCAGCACAGCCGTGCTCTAACACCTTTCCCGGTTCCCCTCTTAGCCCTTTGGAGGAAGTCATGGATTTATTGAAGTGCCTGTCCTGCACTTCTGAACAACCAAAATGCAGAACATCATCTTAGGGTTTAAAAGAGCAAAACACCTGGCCACAAACACACACCATTACCTACTGCACAATGAATGTCCCCTGCAAGTTGACCACACCATATCAGCCACCTCCCCCATTACTAATCTACCCATCCATTTCTTCATCCCGTACTTCCATCCTCCCCTGGTAACTACCTCACCCCCCAGGCATGGCAGCTGTGTTCTCCTGTAGGCATTACATCACTGCAAGAGCAGTCTTGTTACTGATCCCCTGACAACCCACACTATCAACACACACCCCAAAGTACATGGACAAACACACACACACTTGTACATGTCAGCACACATTCTCCTGTTTACATTTATTGGAGCAGAGAACTGTCCACCCAGTCCCTAAACATGACATTGTCCCCTTTGTCTTCTTACGACCTTCCTTCATTCAGTCACACGTGGCAGCGGCGTACACCAAGATGAACTCACACACACATGAACTCACGTCTTCATCATCCGAGGGCGCCCTTATCTGGAGGATGACATCTCTCCTCCCCATGATATCCTGACAGATGATCTGGGAGTGTTGGATGACGCTCCTGTCACTGCCTGTCTCATGGCAGAGGAACGAGAGGTCATCCATTCAGAAAATTCATTCAAAAAAAAGTTTCTCTTTACTAAAAAAAAATAAACTTCCATATCATTTTATTCATGTTTGCATGCAGGTGTATGCCTTTTTTTAATAGCTGGTGGGAATTACGCTTTCTCGAAAAACTGTCTGGGACGCACAGGTGTATTACCTCACCCGGTGTTCTCAATAAGCAAGAATTTAAACATTTAATTGCATGTAGAAAACAAAAAAACAAATCGCTCTTGCTGTTTCAGACCAAACTTTCCCAAGGACTGTCAACTGTGTGTAACATAAGAAAAAATCAGCACATTTGGTGTTTTAAAGTTTTCTTTTGTTTTTCATGCCAGTAAAAATGTATAATCCCAGCATTAATTAAAAAAAAATGTAAAAGATTGACATAAAAAGCGCAGAAATGTTTATGATAGTGTCAAATTCAATAAGTTGAATTGAATATGTTACAACTTTAAAAATAAACTGAAAAGCAGAATTCTGGGAAACAGGGTCTTGAACAGGAAATCAGGGGCGAAAGGACTTTTGTGATTGATATAGTGTGCGTTTTGAGTGAGTTCATAAATTTGAAGCAGCAAGAGAAAGCACTGCAGGAACCATCTGAGTCTCAAAGATATCCTTACTTTAGCACACAATTTAATTTCATCCACGAGTGTACGGCACTAAATTTATAAACTGCACAAAATGTCACATTGGCCCCAACGTGATTTTCTTTTCTTTTTTCTTTTTTTTTTTTTTTCTTGTTCCTTGAGTTCTTTCTGCAGCTGCGTCCAGCCAGTTTCTATAAATGACTGCCCCCAAACGTCTTGTACATGAGCAGTGTCGGCTGCATTGCCGGACCGCTCAAACACCTTTCCAGTTTAAAGATCTCCAATGGTGGTGTTCTGGTCGGCAAGTCCACTTTGGCCTTTTCACACCTCTTTGCTTGTATGTTTGTGTGTAAACCTTGCGTTGTCCCAGTAACAATCTGTCTGCCATAAAAGTAGGCTGTAAATCTAAGAGATGTCCGGGTTGGGCGGGGGTGGGGGGTGCCCACAGTGACTGTAGCAACTATTTTTGTCACCTCAGGGAACACATGTGCAGTCAATAAGAAGGCCTGGCTGTCATTTATAGTGTCTTGGATCTAATCCTCTAATTAACACACCTACTATTCTGAGCCTGGTAACCCTGCTGAGGACTGGGCTCGAGGGTGGGGGTGGGGGGTGGAGATAGGAAAGGAACCGGTGCAAACTTCTGGCAAATTGACCATTAAAACATCAGTAGCTATTTTGTGTTGTTGTTGTTGGCTCACGCCAGCGCAGGCTTCACAGGTGTTAGGAAGTTGTGTGTTTCAAAGCAGGTTTATGGCTTGGAGCCACACGGGCAGAACGACCCGAGGTGGGAGAATCTGCCTTTTAAACATGCCGGGGAGCCCCCTCGTTTCACCAGCCGGCAAAAACGCAGTCCTGCGAATGAATGGCTCACTGAACATGTCCATGAAAAGCCCAAATTGTCTTTGCAGAAAGGTGCGAATGAGAGGAACCTATTCATAACGTATGAAAAGCTAATGTCCGAAAGAGAGAAAAAAAAGGTATAGGTATGATCCACTGAAATAGCCCAGAACATTATTACTGACATGGTCAAACTTTTGACAGTATAATAGTGCTGTAATAACTGCTATTATTTTTATGTACTGTATCACTAATGTAAAAACGGCACCCCCTTTGTCCTTTAGTTGGAGAGGAGCCTCTCTCACGTGTCTGCTGGTAGTCTACCTCTCCTAAAGATTCTTTTAGGTTTAGACCCTATTTGTCTAGAGGAAGCTGTCCTCCAAAGTATTTTTTGTACAACCCAGTACGAATGGACTCAGTGTCCTGCTGAAAGACTCCAGACCGGGGGGGTGTATTCTGAGCTTGTGTGGGGAGTTGGGGGTGCCCGTGTGTGCGTGTGTTTAACTTCATAAAAAACCAAGGGGTGCAATTTTTACAGAGCTTATCCTTAATAACTGACCTATTTTCTTGCACTTGCTCTGAGTGACCCACAGCTGAACGGAGACTGACGTAAGACCGCTCTCAACCGGTTGTCATCATTCCGGGTCTACAGTGAGGAGATGAGGTCAGTCAGTCAGTCAGCAGGTGGCTGGGCCCCCCTATCTAAACATCTTGTATAAGCTTATTTGCTGATATCTTTGGAGCTGTGGTCAATGACTTAATGTACTGAGGAGCATCTGACCTTCCTGGAATGCATTCGGTGTACCCTGATGTCTCAACATGAAACTGGACAGACTCGGAAAAGACTGATTTTTCTTAGAACTGCAGCAGAAGAATGTCCCATCGGAGCCAAACCTGAATGGATTTTTTATTTTTAATTTTTTTTTTTTTTTGAGTACAGAATGTAATCGAATGGAACATAACATCAAGGATTGTGTTCATTTTGAGAAGTATCTGACTTAGTAAAAGTCAGTCTCTCCAGCAGACACATTAAGTCCTTTGCTGCTTTGCCTCCATAGCTGGACTTGTGGCCTACATGTTTGTCATTCCATAGTAAAGTACCAAGAGTCTGTGGTCTCTCAAATGGATAATAGCTGCTGAACCACAAGCTTGTTTGGTCTTCTCATCACCTCTCGCCATCCCTTTTCCCTCTTATTCCCTTCTCTTCATCTCCCCTCCTCTTCTCCCTCTATGTATAATTCTATGAGATAGAAATATCTTGTCTAAATACACCGACCAATGCAGGAAACACAGACAAAACACGTTCACTCTGCAAATCAGTTTTTAACCAGCTAAATTTAAAGACACCCTCTCGGTGATGATGTTTTAAAAACCCGACATGATGAAGCCTTTCAACCCTTCAAATATCTGTTGGAAAAAAACTGAGACTTTGTAATTCATCTGAAGTGAAGACAACCCTCTTTTCATACGGCGTCCTTGCTCTGATTAACCACGTGGTGACAGCTTATCCTTGTTGTCGCGCGCGTGGATCTGCTGAACGACACGATAGCTGTGTCTTCACCCCTGTCCTTCCCTGCTCTGCAGCTAGGCCCCTGAGGTGGGCGCATATTTGTTGGGTGAGTAAGGAATGTGGTTACATGCCTTAGACATTAGCTATGACGGAGCGCTGGCTCCACACAGAGAGGGAGGGTGCAGGAGGGAGGGAGGGCCGGGTCTGAGCTCACGTCAAGTGAGCTCATTCACCCCCGAGCCGGAGGAGAGAGAGCAGCTCCGTCATCTTCATTGCAGAGAGGAGGCAGGGAGGAAGGGAGGGGGAGGAGTGTAAAGCAGCCAGCCAGCGAATGAGAGGCGGGCAGAGTGGAGCAGCACAACAATAGTGGGCTGCTCTTCTGGTTGTGGAAGCACAGAGACAGAGAGACCACTCAGCAAGACACACAGGCGCTCCACACCAGCTGCAGGCAGAATACAGCTGGCGCAGAGGCACAACAGAGCACTTGGTTCTGTCCATCCCCTTGCTCTCTGTGGCGGCAGACCGTCACAAAACCACAGAATTACAAAATATTGACTCAAGAGCATTTTAGGAATTTTTGCGGTAATTGCATTCATGTAGGATTTTGACCACAAGTGGACTTCTTTCGGGGCTTCTCGAGGAGTGGCTGCAGATAGATTTACACAAGCAGGCTTTGATTTGATTTTATTTTTGCACAAGGTCCGTTTCCTATAGAGGTGACCTCTCAAGTTTGGACCTGGGGATTTTTATGATTTTTGAACTTTCACACGGTGGGTTTTTCTTCTGCACCCGCCAAGGGGAACACCTCAGCTGACTTTTTTGGGGCAAAGCGTCACTCCATCTCTGTGAGAAGGAGCACCAGAACTTTTCCCTTCGCGCGAGTGTGTATGTGCACAACGCGGAGGGTGTTTTGGGGGATGCCTCTGGATGTGGTGATTGCCCCAGCGGAGGACTGCTTTTGGCCGGAGCTGCAAGACTCAGACATGAGGCTGAAGATCAGGGTCCGTCGGATGAAGGAGGGGAGAGAGTTACGAGGTGTGTACCCACCTGGACACACAAGGAGCAGTGCGTGCGTGTGTGTGTGTGTGTGTGTGTGCGCGTGCGTGTGCGCGCGCGTGTGCGTGTGCGTGTGTGTGTGCCTGTGCGCGTGTGTGTGCTGATAGAAAAGCTGCAAGATAACGAGTTCATTTACATGGAACATATTTAGGATATCAGGGCCTTGCATTTAGCAATATAAACTTGCATAGATAAACGGAATCTCTGTAATTTTCAACATAAAAAGGCATGCTTTCTCGGAGGTTTAGCTGAAAATGGAGGGGTGTATGGAGTGTATAGAGGGGAAAACCCTGCACAGCAGCAATGCGCTGCTGACTACAAATGGGCTCCCAGGTAATGAGGTATTCTAGCACAGGCACGTTGTAAATGAAAGTTAGATGTGAAGCGAATCTTAAGGCTGTATACCAGGATCAATAGCGAGATTTACTGCTACACCGGGAGAAAAGAATACATGGCAGAGAGCGGGCCAAAGGCGCTAATTGATTTCTCACGTATTTGTTTGCACAGTTAATGTGTTTAGGAGCAGAATAGGAAGGAGGAGGATTAGGAGGATGACATCATGAAGATGAGAAGCAGTGAAGAGGAAAGAGAAGAGAGAAAAAGGGCTCAGAAGGGAAGAATGAAGGCTGTGACCCGCGGTATGACATAGTGCTCATGCTCTCTCGGCCCGCGGTCATTGAAATGTAAAACTATCACAAAGACTCTTTCTCTTTCTTTTCGTCTGCTCCTGCTCTATCTGTCTCACTCCCTCTGGCTCTCCCACCCCTGCACACTGGTGTCTTGTGGAGATGATGTTATCAATATGTGTGCAGTGTGCACTGCAGGTGTTAACACATAACACCTTTTCCCACAGAGCAGCAGGGCAATGTATGGAAACAGTGCTGTCACACACCTACATGCACACGGCTGAAAATTGAATCATCCATTATTTCATGGTGTTGGTGTAATTGTAAAAAATGTAAATGTGGACATTTTAACAGCGAGTGGTTTTAAAGTCTCTCTCTCTCTCTCTCTCTCTCTCTCTGTATTCACAGTCAGCCGTCTGCAGCTGAATGTGTCAACCTCCCAAAAAAAAATCAAATACACCATGTTTGCCTTTCGTAGGTGAAAATAGAACTGCTTCTGTCACAGGTTATTCCGAGGCACTCGAACACATCGCCCCTGCAGCACAGACGAACAGTTGCACTCTAGATAACAGCAGGCTGGATTGTCCTTTATTGCAATAAAAACGTCCTGCTGAAACAGCAGTCATTCAGTGACATATTACCACCGCCCCTCCACAAAGATAGGGGAACAATAAGCAGTTTAACCATCAGCCAGGATGGTTTGTTAATCATACAGTTCCTCTGAACAGTCATCAACATGATGCCTGCATAAAAAGCAATGACCTCACCCTTCTATCTCATCTACAGAGTGTCAATCCAAGGCTTTCTAACAGACGTGACTAACAACTGTCGATTCTTTTCCCCCCTAAAACACACGCGCTCCCTCATGGCTCTGGGCTGCCTTTGTGGAGCTGAGTGGGACATGTGTGCAATGATGTCATGTTTTGGGGGGGGGTCACATTGAGATGCAAATGTCCCCTCATAGTTGAAGGGACAGCTGGAGGGCCACAGAGGATGGCGTCATGTCTCCCCCGATATGAACCGGAGAGGAGAGTGATGGAGGGGTGCAGGGGTAGTCATTCAGGCAGATCAATGCCTGCAGGCTGCTAAAGGGGTGTGTGTGTGTGTGTGTGTGTGTGTGTGTGTGTGTGTGTGTGTGTGTGTGTGTTAGTGTGTGTGTGCGTGTG
>CAAKHD010003946.1:0-10262 GCA_901007705.1 Fistularia tabacaria | reverse complement strand
GGAGTCCGGTGTGGAAAATGTCCCTTTTCCCCCCCCCCCCCCCCCCCCCCCTCTCATCAACGCTTTGCCCCTGTGTCAGAAACCCTCAGAACCTTGCACGGCTCCGTCTGCGTCCTGACCTGACTTTGGTAAAACACGAGCCGTGTCCTCTCCGTCACCACAGCACAAGGCGGAGACAGAAGCCGCTGAATCCCTCCCTTTAAACAAGGACTCCGGAGCAGTGACACGTCCCAAAAAAAAAAAAAAAAAGAAAAAGAAAAAACAGGAAGGAGCCTGTATTTTAACAGCAATGATGAAAACAAGACTTTTATTTTGAAGACTCTTCCACTCCCACAGATAAGTACTTTCAGACTCTGGCCCCCGTCTTTCCAGTGTTAACAGCGTGGTGGGACTGAGGCTTCGGGACGGCGACAAAGGTTACTCACCCCTTGTGCCCTTTTGAAGACCCCCCCGAACCCCATGCCTCGAGTCACCACTATTGGTCGCCACTGAGCATGCACCACAAAGGACAGACAAATACTATATATACAATATGAATATATATATAGCAATTTTAATGGACTTTCATGGACATTTTTGTTCAGTTATAGTTTTAATTTATTGTATTGGTTCATTCTGGTAATGAGAAATAATATAATGTTTTGTGGATTTATTTTGTTTTTTCTTTTGTTGAATTATTATTATTATTATTATTTGCTGTATGATATTTATAAACACTCATACAAATACACACATTCAAGAAATTCAAGCAAGCAATATGTGCTGTTCCTTCTTCGGGGAGAGTGATGTATGACTTTAAAATGCACTTTTCTGCTTTCTGGTAATCATGTTCAGTTACCGATCACACGATCACCATACGATGCTCTGAAAGCCAGGTTCCGAGTGTGGACAGCCACTGTTTGGTGTGATTATCGTAAAGGACAGAATCTCCTTTTGGCTCCTCCGCTGTGTGTATCTACAAATTTATCCGCTCACTCACAGCAAAACCTTTCCTGCCAGTTTCACGAGGGGTCCGCATAAAACAACTTTATGCAAACAAATGCACGCTCTAATGACTGAGCGCAGCGTCCTCTCCGAGCCAGCACCAGTTCGTCAAGACCCCAGCGTGCCCCACCAAAGCCGAAAAAAACAACGCACGCACCGACACTGTTAGCACTTACACGTATATTCACAGAGGTAAAGCTTAAACCCTACACACATACATGCACACACTCACATACACACACACCCTTTGTTCATTCTCAGGGGATCTTTCAGTGAGCCAAGCCCGGTACTGGGTACATAGCTGCTGGTACATCAGCACAATGCATGTGAAGCACCCATGCTTTCTCTCTTCTCAGTCTTTTTATTGCTTTTTTTTCCCAAAGCTTTGATAAAAACAGCTTAATAAAATTGAAAGAAAAAACAAAACAAAACAAACAGATCTTCATGTCCCGGGGTGAAAGATATGAAAATGTTGCCCTCCTGGTGCGAGATGGTTATTTATTTTTTAATGTAAAATGTGTTTTTTCTTTGACCATCGAGTAGATTTTTCTTTCTGGTGACCTTTGACCTTGTGCTGCTGCAGCTTCAGTAAGTTCAACTAGATACCTTTGCCCCCTCCCCGAGGCTTAATCAACCTCTCCTCTCCCTCCACCATATATTTTTGAAAAATGTTAGACTTATTTATGACATGTAACAGAGATGATGCAGGCTGTCCCATTTGCTGAATCTGTTGTTACTGAATTATTATTATTATTATGATGATGATCATTATTATTATTTTTATGTTGTTGTTGTTGTAAATAGCAACACATCTAAGAACACTGATGAATTTAGATGAGTTTTTAAAAGAAAATCCTGATACCTAGGCTGCTTGATGCTAAAATACCTCAGGTTCTATTGAAAGGCTTTTCCTTCCCCTGTACATGTTTTGTGAAAATGAGACAAAAATACAGACATGGCAAAATACAAACATTTCCTCTGCTTCTTCTTCTTCTTCTTGTGTGCTCGCGTGAAACCCGGGACTGGGAATTCCAGTGAAACTCACCTCATTACAACAACCTACATCCCGCGGTCTTCTTATTGATTTTTTTGTTTAACAAGGTCCGATCCGACCACAAAACAAAGACCATTGATTTTTTTTTTCCCCCTCAGTTAGGGCCACCGCCACACGGGTACGTGCGCTGACAGGGTGATGAATTATTTAGTGCAGATGATGAATTCGGAATTGCTTTCCGGTGAGACGAGCTCGGCGTTATTCTGAACCAAACTGCAGCCGGGGTTTCTCTGTCAGGTCATTAGCAAAATGAGGAATACTATATTTCCACTTTCATTCAAGTGGCTGCCTTCTGACAGCAGCCCCTGTGGTCTGACATTGGGAAACTATTCAAATCATAAGTTGAATGAAAACATGCATATAAAGAGATATGAAATACTCCTAATTTCGTGTTGTGTTTTGTGTTTCCTCATTCCCAGGGAAAGGCTCCAGGCTTCTCTGGTAATGACTTGCCTGTTTCGAGTTACTTTCAACCTGCGTTCCAAGTTCCAGGCTAATACCCAGTTTTTCAACAGTAATTTTGGGAGGGTAATTAAGACAGACATTATTTTTTCTTGAAAGAGTGATATTTCTGACTGATGTTGAATCCTATCAAAAGTAGTCAGAAAAAGAAAAGCTGCAGCTTGAATTTCGGCTAGTGAGTTGGAGTCGTGCTATTAAAGTTAAGAGGACAATAGATGTCTTGCTACAAATTGTAACCCTTTCACTCATTGGGCGAGGGGTTTAACCTGGCCTAGTTTATACATGTAGCATGTATACATTTATGTATGTGTATGTATATATATATATATATATGTATGCGTGTTTGTGTATGTATGTATGTATGTATGTATGTATGTGTGTATGTGTGTATGTGTGTATGTGTGTGTGTGTGTGTGTGTGTGTGTATATGTATACATAGAATTTATTTACTTTTGCAAGTTTTGTTTATTTGTTTGTTTTCATTTCAATAATAATATAAATTCATAAAAATGGTTTCTGACAGGTCACCAAAAGTGGCATGGAGGTGAAGGAAATTTGGAGCCCCTGTCATCGACAGTTAATAGAAATAGGACTGGAAAGGAGAACGGAAAATGGGCAGTATGGACATGTGTTCATGTGTAATAAAGGGAGGTGTGAGCCACACCTTTGAGTATCATCACACTCTTTTCCCCCTGTCCTCTGTCAGATTGACTCATTGTCTGGTATTAACCTCTGCTTCCTCCACTGGAACCAAGCACACACACACACACACACACACACACACACACACACACACACACACACACTCAGGTTTCCAAGCCTAAAGCCCTCTACCGCTTCCTTGCTGATAGTGTGTATGGGCAGAGGGGTGTGAGGGCGGTTGCTGGTAAAGCGCTGTTTGCCAATGATGTGATGTATTTGAACAAATCTCACCTCCACGGAATGGGAGTATGAGGTGAGGGAAAGAGAAAGAGAAATACAAAGAGAGATATTTGCCCTTAGAGAACACAGTGCAGACCCAGGTTACATAAAAAGACTAAATCCGGAGGGCGGCCAAATCGCTGCATCCCCGACAAAAGCTGTTTTAGTTTCATGATGTCATGATGGAATTTCACCTTGTACAACCGAATAACATCTCTCCGCAAACAAAGCGCTGGTTTAGGAGCTCCCCACCGTTTATTCACAAAACAGCCAGTGTGTTGTTCTGGGACTGGCAAATAGAGCAAATCCTTTAAACACACACACACACACACACACACACACACACACAGAACCGCTCAGCCCTTGAACTTTTCTGGTGCCACAATGCCGTCTTAATGAGCATGTCAGTGAGTCCAATAGGAGACAGGCAGAGGTAATAGCATTACCAGCATCTCCAGCTGAGACCAATGTCTTTTGTTTGTGTATGTACGTGTATGTGCTTTTGTGTGTATGTGTGTGTGTGTGTTGAGATGCTTTATTTAAGACCACCACGGGAATTTCCCCCAAAACAGAACCAGGAACAGAATACACTGCATGATACGATAGCGTGCACACTCTCGCTTTCAATACCACATGCACAACATGAGGCAGGAACAGCACAAACAGCCTCCCCAGCATGTGCACGAGTGTATTTATCGCCAGGATCATAACGGATAATCCTGTCACAATATGTCTTCTCTGACGGTGTGTTTTTGTTTGTCAAGGTGCCCTCACCTTGTCTTTAACAAGCCTGCATCTCAGATAACCTGCCCTCTCTCCTCTGTGCAGGTGTCCTGTTGCCCATGTGCGATCTCAGCACACTGAAATAGATATCTGGATTTAATTTTCCCTCACTGTTTTTTACCCTGCAAAGGCATTATCTTGTATCTCTCCATCTTAAACATATTACCCCACTGGAAAGTTCTTCATTTCCTTGACCTGTTCCGAAGCAGCAGTATCATGTCTACTCCTGTATTGTTACGCCTCTTACATGACATCACCCCACACAGAGGGTAAACGGTGTGTACAGTTAGCACAATTCATACGCCCGCATGTAAAGCTGCACCACGTGAATAAATGGAGTCTGGTTCTTTGTCACAAAATTTTTTTTGTGTCCTTAAAAACCCTCTGGATGTTTATGAAAATAAAAATGTCCTCCGTGGATCTGGCATAATTGCATTCTGTGACTGGTGCGTATTCTGTTGTAAGCGTGTGAGCCATTTATATGTATTAATCGATAACTGGCTTTGACTGTGTCACGTGTGTTAGTGCCGTGTGTGTGTGTGTGTGTGTGTGTGTGTGTGTGTGTGTGTGTGTGTGTGTGTGTGTGTGTGTGTGTGTGCTGTGTGATATACACAAAGGGATGAGATAGACAGAGAATGAGCCCCCAAGTCAGACATGCTGTCATGATAATGAGGTGTGTTCATTTATATGCCCATCATTTTATGACTCCCTGGTTCCTCAGCTAATGAGCTCCACCAGTATAGATCATCTCGAAAAGAAGGTAGTAGTATTAATAATAATAATAATAATAATAATAATAATAATAATAATAATAATAATAATAATAATAATAATAATAATAATAATAATAATAATAATAATAACAATAATAATAATAACAATAATAATAATGGGTTGCAGGGCATCACAATGGTTAGCGCTTCCACACGCAAAAAGGTCCCTGGTTTGATTCCAACACAGGGGCTTTCTGCGTAAGTTTTCTCCAAGTTCCCTAGTTTACTCTCACAGTCCAAAAAATTAGCAGTAGATTCTTTGGAGACCCCGAATTGCCCAGATAATTTGGTCTTCAAAGTCCTTTGCATTGTGAATATCAAAAAAACCCACAGACCACTGAAATTCAATTTAGAAGACTTTTTGTGAGACAGTAAAAAAATGGATTTTTAAATTCCGCATCCACTTAGTTTTCCAAAGTGAGGACCGAGCTCTGCTCTCGATGGTTTCCAGGTAAAATCTGTATTTGACGCTTGGGCCTTTGGGCCCCTCCAGTCTGTGGCAAAAAGAAGAGCTGCTGGAAGGGAAGAGTGATGTCCTTCAGGATGTTACTGTCTCTGCGGAGGCAGCGTGATCTGTAAATATCTTCCAGTGAGAGCAGAGGGAGCGCAGTTGTTTTTTTCTGGTGTGTTTATTACCCGGCGGAGAGCTTTCCCGTCTGCTGCTGTCTGTTGACGTTCCATGTGGTTCCACAGAATGTCATGATACTCTGTACGTAGGTGGCTCGTCCGCTTGCTTTTTTACATTATGAGAGCAAGGAGGGTTTTTTTTTTCACCTGCTGTGTGTTCTGCACAGATCAGATGAGCTGCCGCGATAAACACACGTGCACAGCTCATGCACAGATCTTCACCGTCAGTTGACTGAGTGGAAAAACAGGCCATGTGTTTGTATACCTGCCTCACACCAACATTCTGACAACACGTGATATGGAAAGTAATAAATCTATCATTGCAAAGGCGATTCACCGTATTTGACACACAACCAAGTGATATTTCAAAGTCAGTCTGGTCGGGCTGCTAGGTGTATTCCGCTCCTGAGTCAGAAAAAAGAGCCCCACAGCAGCTGCTCTGCAGGGCGTCCACGTAACTTGTTGTTAGATATACAAGTTGAATCACATGCAGTAATTAAAATCTATTCTTTAATTCAACGTTTCCAGACACTTGTAACTTTTTCTGGCACGCACAGCAACCAAACAGACAGCATGGGTGGCCCCTCGACCTAATGCGTGCATCTACTCTGCCTGATCCTATTCCTTAAAACGAATCGATGAAGTATAAGATGATGATTTTTTTTTCCCATCGCGCAGAATATTCACCAAACTGGATGTTCTGTTGCTGTTGAACATTCAGTTAGTGTTGTTAGAAGTCTGTTTTTACATATGAATAGAGAAATGGTAAACATATTGGATTAGCGTCTTTAACGTATGAACATAATCCCGCAGACTTTCCTCGCCGGCCTTGTAAGTAAAGTTTCAATTGCATCGGGATATGACCTACTTGTTTTCCAGATAAAAGAAAGCGCAGAGGTGTTGCTGATGATAAATAATGTGTTGAACAGCAAAATTCTTGAATATCAGCCCTACAAATAAGTCGATGTTTTCCCACTGACAAAAAGAACCATTGTAAAACGGTCCAACCCTCGCAGATCCTGCAAGTCTGCACCAGTTGTCCGGGGGGAAAGTACGCCAAACATTATGTCATGAGAAAGAGACTGCACACTAAGCCCCACGGTTTTTCATTGCGTTTCAAATTATCAATTCAACTTATTTGCACGATAGACTCATCAGAAGGTGCTGTGCGGCGCCTCTCGCTGCATCTCCAAGAACTCAAGAAAACATCCCTTCATTTTACATGTTTGCTTACAATGATGGAGAAAAATCAGAAGGCAAAGGGATTGACGTCACGCACTTATTTCGCGTTTATTATTTCTTTTATAACTCTCACCTAGTAGATTCCATGCGAGTGTGTCTGCTACTTACGTGAGCAGAATTCACGACAGCACTGGGTTTCATGCTGATGAAGCTCATTCTTGGTGTATATTTGAATACTCCCGAGTGTGTGTTCCCCATGTGTGTCCGAGTGTGTATCCTCCCTCTCGCACTGGCTGATGGCTACCAGACGTATTCAGGCTGAGGGGCAGCCTGGCGCCTGCTCCCGGGCCTTCTATATGGAAACACTTAGGAGCTGTTACGTCAGTACACTGCTGCGCTCGCTGCTTTTCCACACACACACACACACACACAGACACACACATATATGCATCTTAAGTCTACTTAATACGCACATTTCACAAAGCATGCCTACTTTGTGTTTTTCTCTGTCCTGCGTCGTTCATCTTCACACACAAATGCGTATCCACTGCGAGAGTTCCTTGCTCGACAGTTGCGTCAGCAGAGAATTCCACACTTTTCCATGCGTCACCAAGCATGACTGACTCCATGCAACATTTTTTGCCCTTTTTATTCCATGGAACACTCTTGTCCTTATATAACCCTGAATCCGGCAGCATGCTCGTCCCACTATTCCTCTCTCCCACCTCTTTGTCATCCCGACCCGTCTCTCATGCACGCCGGCAGAGAGTTGAGGTGTGTGACCGGCAAAGGCCTGGGATACTCCCCCCCCATCTTCCTGCAGCCAGGAGGATGGCGCAGACTCTTGCTTTCTTGCCGCAGCTCAGCGCCGTCAAAGAGAGAGCATCAGTGCAGCGAGGAAGAATCCTGAGCTCGCTCCGCTCAGTGGGCCCCATGTAATCCATCTTAATGCTGCTAGCGTTGTCAAGGCCACCTGTGTATTACTCACCGCAGAAGGGGGCGTCTAGACTGGGAAAGAACTCAAAAACAATGAAAGTCCATGAGGAGCCCTTGAAATATAACAACAATCACACAGACCCAGTTCAAGCAGACGCACACAGTCATCCCATAGTCTATAGGAGGATGGTTGGACCGATGACAGGACAGACTGATGTGTGCGATATTGAGACAGGTGTTGTGTTACTGACTGCTGCCACCTAGTGCAGGATGAAAGTTAGACCCCACAGCTCCAGTTTGAAAGTTTGGGGGAGATCGATAATGTTGTTCCCTCCAGCAGCAGGTTGGAAGTGAATCAGATGATAGGAAGGATCTCTGAGAGGCAGTGAAAATGAATGAATGCAGGAAGTGACACGGCCGCCCGTGGGTTTCTATTCAGAATGAAGGCAATGTTTCCACTGAGTGTGTGTGTGTGTGTGTGTGTGTGTATGTGTGTGTGTGCATGTTTGTGTGTGCGTGAATTGCGTGCATGTATGTTCAAAGTGCTGATTGCAGCAGCTGCCATTGCTGACATCTGTCTCTGGCTTTCTAACGGTGGAACAAATAGCAACCTCTCTCTCTCTCTCTCTCTCTCTCTCCCTGCCACTATCAGCTCCATCAGCACTCTCTGCCCAGGTCAAATCCCCATCAATGCGTCAAACACACTCACTAACACACACGCATACAGTTTCTACTCCTGCTGTCAGCAGCACACACCAGCATTTATCCTATATTTCGGGGTTTGCACTGCCAAACCCACATCCAGGACCACCAACGAAGAAGAAAAGCACTTCAGGTGGATGTTTCAGTGCTGACAAGGTCAGATGTTGCCTCATCTCGCTGGACGATCGAACAAAAATAATCTGACCCTCAGTTTGAGACAGAGGGAGGGTCTCAGCAGTTTTCAACACCTCATCGGTTGTGTGTAAAAGCTTTTTCTCACCAACACATCTTTTGTCCGAATTACTTACAAGGAAAATTATGAGAAGTGATGTAGTGGGTTCTGGTGAAGGCTCACACACACATTCACACACATACACACACCACAGGACCACATGTGTGTGCAGAGAAAACATTTCAGGGGATTTCCATCTGGAAAAAAATGGGTTCTGCCAATGAAGTCCTCTCATTCTAACTGACGTGGTTCCTCTAAGTTCCACTGAGCAGATGAGCTTGAAACATAAAGACAGAACGACATCTTATCTTTATCCAAGACAGCCAAGTTACTTTAACCCAGTGGGGTTGTACACGGGCAGCATCCTCGGTAATCTGAGGAAGATAATTGTGTTTTTGGATTACGACCCACTGCAGAGCAGACTGCTGGCACTGGCCTGGGGTGCGCAGCTGTCATACAGAAAATTTCACATCTGAATTTTCCAAATTTTCCCGCAAAGCGAGTTCCCATCGCACTGCTGACACAGTGGGAACCACTTTTCCAGCCCATCAGCAGCAGGAGACGTAACATGTCCAATATTGTCCCACTTAGATACTGTCGTCATCTCAGGACCCTCTACGCTTTATTTCTGTTCATCATATACCGCACACTTCATTACGTAATGCCAACTGCTCATTTTGAGCTTCTTACAGCATTAATCTTTCTACTTCTTATTATTATTTCATAAACAATAAATAAATATTATAACTATTCACAGTAGGTTTAATAGTGTTGTCTATTGCTTTTAGCTTCTTCAGAAGTAAAAATGAATTCAACAGAGATGTCTGAACTATTAACATCTCTACTCGACTAACTCTATAAAGTACTGTTTATTCACATGAGAAGACAGTATCACTTACTTTACTAAAGATGCTACAATATATAATATTGACCTTCTATTGTTCTGCTGTCGGGAAAAATAAGATACTGAATCAGAATGATCTAAATATTTAGCCTCTGAGACAATTCTTGTGGTCATAAAATGTGACTACAAGTCAACTGAATGGAATTTGACACCAGGATTGTTGAGACTCAAAAACCTTATAATTGCAAACGTGTTTATTTCTTCTTATTTAAAATGTGTGCCACATTGCCTTATTTTGTGTATGTTTTGATGACAAACTACACTTAGAATGGGTTATATTTTCTCCAGTTTTACCATGTCCAGCCCCGTGTTTTGGTTTCTGCTCTCCCTGCCATCCTAATCCCCAGTTCACTTTCTAATTCTGGATTCAAATAAAGCTACAAAATCACTGTCAGTGTGGGTGGTTTTGGAACACAATATAATTTGATTTCAGGTGTAAACTGTCCTGCGGTTGGATTGCTTCAAAAGGCAACCAGACAGAAGAACATTTATTCCGCTGAGACAAAAGGCTGCATCCCTGCATCACAGTGGACCTCCTGCCGCTGACACACCGCACACCGTGTGTGTGTGTGTGTGTGTGTGTGTGTGTGTGTGTTTGTGTGTGTGTGTGTGTGTGTGTGTGTGTGTGTGTGTGTGTGTGTGTGTGGGAATGTGTGTGTGTGTGTGTGTGAGTGTATGTGTGTGTGTGGTGGTGTATTGGGG
>CAAKHD010003945.1:11156-38807 GCA_901007705.1 Fistularia tabacaria | reverse complement strand
CGTGTGTGTTCACCCCCACCAAACGCGCACGCACACACACACACACACACACACACACACACACACACACACACACACACACACACACACACACACACACACACACACACGTCCGCATTGCTGCTTTCAATTAAAAAGTAAGAGCTTCCAGTTAAGCCTGCATACCAGAACACACCGCGTGCACACTTATCCTCATGCACACTCAGGTAATTCAAATTGCAAATTCAACATACGGCATCGTTCAGGTTTGATGTGACATGAGTGAGAGCAGGCTGTTACTTATCTCCTCATCATCATGAAACGTGTTCTCTAAACTGTTTAGACGAGAGGAACAATCGGTGCGAACACGCTCGAGGATTTATTTCGCATCCGTGTCATCATCTGACTGCCCGAATCCTTAATCGCGGCAATTAGAATTAATTAGTTATTCTAAATGTTGTCCCCGTTGCATGGTTGCTGTAAATGAGAGATGGTTCTAATGCGGATAAATAAAGGTGAAATAAATGGATGAAATTAGCTCGATAGCTACGCCGGTGTTACCGAGGGAGACGATGGCCGGAGCTCTGCAAAGACGAGGTGACAAAGTGTCACGCGCAACAATGTGAAGCTCCATAAGCGTTTTCTTTTCTGCAGCCCTATGTTGTTTCCTTCATCCATTGAAATTCCTCAGACTGTTACTTTCATCTTAATCACCTCTTTCTGGCCCCGAAACGTCACAAAGGTCAGCAGTGGTGTGAACACTGTACTGCAAGAGTGTGTGTGTGTGTGTGTGTGTGTGTGTGTGTGTGTAAGGAGAAAGCTATCTATAGCCTGTGTATCCCTGGGGATTTGAGTCTTAAACTCCATATTCATGACACATCACTGTGGGGATTAGAAGGGCATCATCAGATAGAGGGGCTTATGGCAGTGGGCACACATGCACACACACACACACACACACACACACACACACACACACAGACACACGCAAAGAAAATAAAAAGCGACACACGCTCTCTGCGGTGGCGTCGGCCCCCGGTAAGCGCAGAATACACACTTTTTCGGGAAGTTCTTCACTCGTCGCCGAGGGGAGCGCCGCTATTAGCACGTGTGTAAGTGACACAAAGGAGAGAAAAAGGAAAACAATCTCTGCTATTCTTGTAAATATGTCGTGTCAGAGCGGGCGGGGCGGCGGCTCTGTGTCCCTAACCCACTCCGTGTTAATGTGAGCTGTGATTATTTGACATGGCCCGCCTCCAGGATTTCATCGCGCTCTGCCAGCTCAGACGTTTTTTTGTGATGGGCCTCGGAAACCGGTGCGATGTTAAAAAAAATTTAAAAAAAACTCCGACGCGGGAGGTGGAAATGTACGTTCCTGGTGCATCTCTGGAGGGGGGGAGGAGGGTGATTAAGACTAAAAATGTTTGGAATCCGATCTCAAGGGTGGTGTGGAGGGAGGGGGGGGTGTTAGCACAGGCGGCGTGGATCTGCGTTGTGATTGTTTCGCTCCGCGCTGTGCGCTCGTCCGTGCGCGTGTGTGTGTGTGTGTGTGTGTGTGTGTGTGTGTGTGTGTGTGTGTGTGTTCTTATCTCCTTCTCTCCAGTGGTCGGAGCATCAGAGGAAGCATCCTCCTTCCTTCCTGTGCCTGTCATGCTGCCGCCACCACGCACAGGCCGGGGCGCTCTTGACATATAGAGACCGGGAATAGAGAAGTCACCGTCCTCAGGGAGAACTCAGCGAAGAGCCCGATGAAGTAGAAACACGCGCGCAGGAACCCCCGGTGGAGGAGATTCTCCCAAGTGCACGTTCACAATGGGCTGGTGCCCTCCATGGGGGAACTGGGGAAGGACAACCCGAAATCAGACCTCATGCACCTGGGGCCGCGTTTTTGATACGGCCCTGTTTCAGCCTAGTCGACGTTGGTCGCGTACGGGACGCATTCCCTCGAGGGATTTTACGGAATATCAGTAAATTCAAAAGCAGAAACTGTTTTGATGGACAGCTCTGTGGCCGTTTGCAACAGGTACAGGAAAACTCATCACTTTTACACATCCGATCCTGTGCTAAGTGCTATCTGAGGCGCTTTCACTTCGAGCTGGGGAGTTGGGATTTCTGAAAATGAATAATAACATGGGAGGGGAAGAAATGAGGATAGCAGACTTCCGTATCCTGCTCTTCATGTCTCTTCCTGCCGCCGCGTGAGTCACATCGGCTGAATCTGTACACCTGAATTGATCATTATATATTGCATCGGAGGATTCAAACGAACCAACATGACTGATTCGGGTAAAAACTTTGTGGGAACTAAGGATCACCGTCGATGAACACCAATGTGAGCAGCTCCGCTACAACGGTAGAAATAACTGAACTCGCATTTTACGCGCACATTTGATCCAGCCATCATTCACTCCATGCAGGAACACACTGCGTGTGATAACTCCAGACCAAAATTCACTGAAAAGTGAATTGCTACAACCAAAAAATGTCTGCTCCTGGCGTGAACCTGTTTTTTCCGAAACAGCATCAGGGATTCCTGGCCGGAAGAAGTCGCCTTTTTGCTCACAAAGAGGAGGATAAAATGAGCATATTTCCGACATGCCTCGGAGACTGCAGCAGTTGAAAGCTCTGTCTTGGTTCAGTGTTTTCAGTGTCACTCGCTGTGCGCCGGCAGCGGGAGTGAAATTGCTCTTAACATTCAGGTTAAATGGCAATTATGTAACACTTTTATCCAGATTGCTTGATCGTTTTCCAAACAGTTCCCTTTACGCATGAGTCATGAGAGAAAGGATTTAATTTTGCACAAAGACACTAATGCACTTTGACAAGATATGATACTGCATCTTGGAGACTTTTATCTCCTGAGTAAACTCCAGTGCGGTCCATAAGGTTAAACTTCCACTTTTGCTGTCGAGGAGAAAACAGTCATCCTGTGTGTCAATGAGCTTTGGCAACTCAGGGACAAAGTGCCGCAACGAAAATGATGCAAAATTTGAAATGCATATCTTATTCAATGTCAATATATAATGTTTGTGTAATGAATAAAGAAAAGCACCATGGAGCATTGCAATTCTACGATGAATAAAAGCAGCGGTTTAAAATGATAGATAACGCTGATCATCCTACAATAAATTCACATGTACTTTGGCTTATTTCAGTAGCACATCAACAAGTAATGAATACTCTACAAAAAGAAACTTCTCCCTGTTTTTTCCTTCGGTCAGATTGACTACAAAGCGTTCAGATTAGAAAACCTTGCTACCACAATCGTCTGCTTGATCCGTTGTAGTCAAGAAACTTGTAAATATTTGGCAAAAGACGTGCGAATGAGAGGGTGAACGGTTGTGTGTCTCTATATGTGACCGAGTGATCGACCGATGACCGGCCCAGGGTGAACTCCGCCTCCCACCCAATGACAGCTGGGATAGACGTCAGCCCCCGAACAGCCCTTACTGCGGGATAAGCTGCATAGACAATGAATGAAACGGCCGAAGCGATTGAATTTGTTGCAAAAGAGTCGCCGCCAATCTCGCGGATAGACATTTAAAAATAAAACGCACGAGCAGCAGTTCCTGAGTTCATCTGGGAGCCGAGTCCGTGGATGCATCCGTGTCCGTGACTGGATCCAGCGGGGCTCACTCCGAAACAAATCCACGTTTTTCACTGTCTTTTTTGCAGGATAACCGGCATAGATAACGAACAGATGAATATATGGAATGACAAAATCACCAAACTACTGTCATGTGGAAGACACACGAAGACATTCACGGGAAGACATTCTCCCATCTGTGTTAATGGCAGGTGCAAAAAACAAAATTGGGCTACGAAAATGTTAAAGCGTTGTAGAAATGCATTTGCAAAATATTCCCGATCGAGTGCACGGCCCTAGACGTCAAGGGAGAGAATGGATTTCGACAGAGTGGAATGTAGAGCACATGCCAACCCACCCCACTCAACTGTGATTACTGATCCAAGCCATTGAACAGAAATACAAGCTGAAGCCATCTAATATTGAAACCAGCAAAAATACAGAAAGCTAAAAATTTCATTAAAATTGGAATATTAACATTAAAATGCCATACATGTTTGATGCGAATAGGCCGGAAATCTTGGACGGCCGAGAGCCAACTCCCCCGCGCCAACAGGCAAAATGAGTTGTAACTTGCAAGTAATTTAGACTTGAAGGGAGAAGATGAAGTTTTAGATACCAACAAACTGTTATTGGTACCAAAGAAGAAAAGCTTTCATGCAATATCCTCGGAGTACAAATACAGTTATGCGTTCATTCATTGTCCTCCCCTCGGGGTGGCCAATCCCAGCTGTCATTGGGTGAGAGGCCTGGACCGGTCGACAGTCAATCGCAGTGATATTCAAACATTCACAGGTAATTTAGGGTGTCCGATGAACATACTGCACGTTTTTGGACTGTGGGAGGAAACCGGAGAACCCGGAGAAGCTCAGACGCGGAGAGACCATGAAGACTGGAACCAGGAACATTTATTGTTAGGAGGGGTACGCGCAAACCACTGCGGCACAGTGCCGCCTATACTCGATGTAAAGATAGGAAATGTGTTAAAACAGTGGAAATGGGGACAAACTGTGGCATTGGGATACAAGCACACGCGTCTTCTCCGTGGAGCTCTGAGATGGGAGGATTGCCAATGCAGCACTTCATATTAATTTCAAATCCAAGGCCTGACTTTGACCTTTCAACACAAAAGTCGTTGCCGGCAAAGGATCTCCCACTCTGTTAGCCTGTTGGTCCTGTCAACATGCGCTCAGTGTTTTCGCGTGAATTACAATTTTTCAACAGAATTATTTTCTTTCTTTTGCCGTCGCTCACATTTCTTTTTTTTTTTTTTTTTTTTTCTCCCAGCATCTCATTATCTCAGCACTTCCTCCGTCTCCTCTTGTGTGCCCACAAGCGGCCGGTGCAGCTCATCCTTGGTTACTTCCTGTTTTCCGTGGCTTTTTTGGAGCTGCGTTTCCTCCCTGCCAGAGCTCTGTGGAATGTCACCTTTCATCATCACGGGGACATCTACACATCTGTCACCGCCAGATGAGAGGGTTTTTTTTTGTTTTTTTTTATCTGCCTGCTGAACTGTCCACACTGATAGTGAGACAAAAAGAAAAAACAAAAAGGAACAATATGGTTGGGAGGGGATCGGGGGCGGGGGGTTGGGGAATTAGTGCACAACTCGGGGGAGACAGCTTTTCGAACCTACAGTGGAGGTACAGCGAGTCTAATTCATTCCTTGACCGAGCTCGTAACTCAATTTGCCCGTACGGAATATCAAATAAAATTTCCCCTCTGGAATGTACCGAAACGCATGGACGCAATGTACTTTATAGATAACAAACAATGAATCAAGAATAATACCACAAAATAAATGCGAATGCAAAGAAACACACTGGTTTTACTGAGTCGATTTACCTTGATGATCGGACGAAGATCACTTAACGTAACTTACTTGCTCAATACTTAATTCTACATTGTATTGCTAAATGTGATTTGCACACTTTGAAACACTTCATGGCCAAACTTGATATGGCGACGGAGGGAATGCCGTTCCTTTTTTTAAAATGATCAAATCACGTCCCCGACCGCCTTTGAGTGACTCTTCCGACGCCTCGTCCGTTGACGTTTCTGCCGTCTGCTGCACTGGATCCCCGAAAATGTCTCCTGCCTTCTCACAGATGACGCTCTCGTTCGCGGTCTCTCACTGACAACAACCTCTCCATCTGTTCACGGACGAGTCCGTAACGCGCACGCCTCGCTCATGTTTTTCCGCGATTTCCTTCGGGCTACCTGGTGGCGGGCAGCGTCCCGCTGTTTTTAAGCCCCTCTTCACGGACAGCGGAGGCCGCGTCGGTGTCAGACGCTCATCCCTCTCGCTCATAACTCAGATCTGGGCCTCGGATCACAAAACAAATAACCGATTAGGCGACGGCCCGCATCTCGAAAAACTCGTACGTCGATGCGGTCCAAAGTCAGAGTTCCGCTTTATTTCCAAAAGTGTCATGACGCTGCAGTGCTGCAAGAGTGGCATACGAACATCTCCAGGATCACACTCACGGTTATCAATCCTTCATCCCCCAAATGCTAAGTTTTATGATCCCCAAATGGCAGTTACACAACGCTGGCAAGGGAGGGGGTTTGCTCAAGGCTACAGGAAGGGTGTGTGAGATTAAAATAACACTAAAAGCGACGGCAGAGGAAGAGGAGAGAGAGAGTGAGGGGAAAGTGGGAGATGGAGATGGGGTTGGGGTCCCCGGGCGGGGTGTTCCAAAAACCTGTCAAGGTATTTCCTTCTGCAAACACAAATTTGCGGGGCTGCGCAGAGAGGCGTGCTGAATTTCACACGCCAGACGAGTCCAACATAGTACACTTGAGAAGAAAGAAGAAAAAAAAAAAACGCCCAGGAAAAATACACAGGAGCACTTTGACTTCACACACACTGATTGGGAAGGGTCTTGAGGCCAGCTTGTCTTTTCCAATGTCGGCTGTCACCCGCGGCTGTGCGAACACACGAACACACGCACACACACACACACACACACACACACAAACAGAACAACTTAATGAGCCATCCAATACCCCCCACAAGCTCTAAACTCTCTGAGCCTCCTCGGCGGCGTCCAAGGCCCTTGGTGTCTTGATCTTGCGCCTTCCACCCTAAATCAACACAATCAATCCCTCCATTATATGATCTGTGTGTTTGTACATGTGTGTGTACTGTCACTCGTAATTGTAACACACACATCACCTGAATTCCTGCCATAACTGAGCGCACATCTGCGCGCAAACAGTGTCGCAATCTTCCTCCCTCTCAGCCAGCTGCGGTCCACCCTGCGTGTTTACACAGCCCGCCGGACCAAAAAGAAAAGGACGAAAAACCCCTTTGCTATTTGCCGGCTCTTTGACGCTGCGCAGTCAGACCGTTACGTAACGTGGTATTCCAGAGGGCGGTAAAGGGGTTAATGTCGCTGAAGGTCAGGCTCGGCAGTCGGCGCGTCCGGATTAAGCTCCCCGTTATAAGGAAAATGCAAAACTCAGCTTTCAGTTGCTGTAACCTGCCCGAGATGAGCGATTTAATTTTGCAGCCGGGTTGATGTCGCGGGCATCCGTGGCGTGAACTTTTGCGGCCTTCGGCCACGGATTGGGCGAAGCACTGAGTGTTTGATGATGATGACGGCGGGATCAACAACCATTAATCCCTAAATATTGATCCCAAGCTGCTAATTACTCCTGGGTGACCGCAGGTGAAGACGGTAAGAGTGAGAAACGGCGCTTTTCGACATTTTCATCGGCTCATTCTCTCACTCATCCTTTGATTTTCCTTTCCTTTTCGAGGAGAGCCGTCCTTTAAAGGAGTCCTCGTGTCTCTGGTTCTCACTCGATGGATCCGAGACCTTCATTGGATCCCCTACATTGCTAAGATGCGTGAATGACAGACTGAATGCCTGCATGTTTCTATACGACGTTTGAAAGAGAGAGTAAACAATTGTTTGTCTCCATGGGACGTATGAATGAATGAGTGAACGGTTGCGTGACTCAATATGATACAGGAATGAGAGTGTACGTCTCTATATGATGCGTGAATGAGTGAGTGAAGGTTTGTGTGTGTCTAAATGCGGCCCTGTGATCGGCTGGTGACCGGCCCTTTCACCCAGTGACAGCTGCGACAGGCTCCAGCATCTCTGCTCTCTCTTTCTGGGATGCGTGTCATGCTACCTTGTTACTGTAAGGGTTAAAGAACAACTCGTACGCCAGCCTGGGAGTCCTGCGAATAAACGGGGGAAGATTTTAGTCTCAAAATCTACAACCAAGTCATGTAGACTCACCTGTGAGCGGGATAAACAAATGCAAAATGATAAATTGTCCAAGAGAAATCCTAGAAAGTGTACATTTGTTCAGTCTAGTCAGGACAAATTTCTAACTGGCTGTCGGTCAAAACTGCGGTACTCAAAATAAACCAGCCCGCCGCTGCGGAGGGTCGATGGAACGAAAAAACACACGACCTGCAGCCGACGAGGGCGAGCAATTCCACAGACGAGACAGGTGAGCGAGTGCAAGTCACGCAAAGACAGGTCCGCCTGCCAGAAAAGATACTTGTGTTTTTCCAAATAATTAGCATGATATAGTGCAGTGACCCCGGAGGATACACCGAATGTGTTGACCTCATCTAATAACTCACACATAACTACTGTATTTTACATTCCCAGGTCTCACGCCCACCATCGTAAAGTTCAATTATAGGCCTTTAGATAGCTGGTAACCCGTTCGTCAAGGAACACGCGTGATTCACTCCAGCAGGACCGGGTTCTCATCAGTCAACCTTTATCTACCCGATCTCTTCCTGGGCTTGTTCTCCGTACGTCTGCCCTGCAACGCAAGGTCGTTTCCTTCGGGGGAGCAACGTCGCCGCAACCGGTTGCATCTCAGCGGATCGCTAACCCTGTAACGCAGGACGTTCTCCTTCTCCCGCCGCCATCCGCTACCTACTTTCGCCGGTAACCATTTTTTCCATCCTTTGCCTTTCCTCCCTCCCTCCCTCCCTACTTCCCTCCCTCCTTCCCTCCCTCCCTTCCGCACCCTGCGCAGAGCGGAGTGACAGACCTCTCGGCCCTTCGTTTGACCTGCGAGGAGAGACGAATATTGTCGTCCCGAGTGGAGGCGGGGCGCACGCTGCTCCAATTCCCGAGTGCAAAAATAATTCAATGCATGCACGCTCGCACACGCAAGAAAAGCGTGCAATAACCAGCGAGAGAGAGAGGGATGTGACATATAATTGTGCTCTAATGAAACTTAAACAGTGCAGTCTGAGGGAGTGTGTCTGGGCCGGGCCTGAAGGCTCCGCTCCTCTAGGCTCATAATTATAACTGAGAGGGTCGGTCACACCTCCGCTAACCCCTTACTAAATACTCCGAGCATCATAAATATTGCGTGTGCGTGTTGATGTGCGTTCCCCTTGGCCCCGGAGAAACATACAGGCAACGCTGACTTATCTGAGGCTGACCCGCGATCATTAAACCGCGCTGCCGCTCGTGACCACCTGTCCTCTCACAGTCAAACGCCGGTCCCGTTCGCACCGTCTCTTTTGTAGCTTTTCTTTCTGGGAGCGTCGGAATAAGTAAGCAGCTGTCACAAGCAGAGGGCCGCATTCGTCTGGGTAAAAGGCCCCCCGAAGAACTTCCTGACTAAGCGCGAATCTGTGTCAGACCTCCCACTCCAAACCCTTCAGAATACCCTCGCGCTGGATGTCTGATGTGTCTCCGAAGGGATCAGAGAAAAGCGAGCGGGAGACGTTTCACTCTGCTCCATGACTCTCCCGCGTCTTTGTTTATTCGAGTCCACACACGGCATTTGTGTGGGAACGCGACTTGCGGCCGAGCGACATTTAACTAACAGATGGGCATTTCCAGCCAAAGCGTCTGGCCACAGAAACCAGACTAACTAACCTCAGTGTCTGGGTGGCTGGTCTCAACCCTGCCGCCAAAGTCCTAATCAGACCCAACATTATACGTAATTATGGTTACAGCAATCTGGTAGACTCCGAGACCGAGGTGAGCTGTTAACATTAAGACCGGACCAGCCGAGTTAAAGCAAAGTTTTCTGATAGTTACATGCGATGACAGGTTTCTCTACTCTCTCATTCCTCTTTAAATATCCTCCTTGTGAGGCGACGGGTGACACCCGTGACCTGTCGTCCCCGAACCGGGGTCGACCGGCGGGCCGCCTTTGCCGCCGGACACAGCCGATCCGACCTCCACCCGGACGCTGACTGAGGTCGCCGGCAGCTGCTGCAGCTTTTGCGTCCGGGAAAAAGTGGAGAAGAGATCCATCAACCTCCGACAAACCAGGAGCCGGGAAAGCGTGTGGATCGCCTCCTCTACATCTCTAATCATATGTTTTCGCTCTCTGTATATGTGTAATTACGTTGTGCCTCCCGCTAAACTCTCACTCTCTCATTTTCAGGCAGCACTCGTGCAAACCATAATGAAGCCCGACTTATACGATTTACAACTGTTTACCGTTAATACGTGAAGAGACAAGCGCGGCTATTACCTTGGATGGCTTCGTTAACATTCATTCATTCATTATCTCTACCGCTTTTATTGCGCTCGGGGTCAAAGGGGAGCTGGAGTCTCTCCCAGTTGTCGATCACGGGCCACAAATGTTCCACAGCCGCCCACTCTCTCTTTCCCATGTCCTAAAGAGACATGCAAGCGTTCACTCACCCATTCACTCATTGTATAAACGCACGACCATTCACTCACTGAAACATCATATAGACAAAAAACAACTCACTTTCTCGTTCACATGCCTGGGCAATCTAGGATCTCCACTGAACCTTCTGTATGTTTTTTGGGTTCCTGTCAGGAGGTAACCGGAGGACCCGGAGGAGACCCCGGAGACTCCACGCAGAAAGGCCCCCTGAATCAAATCAGGGACTTTCTTGCTGTGAGGCAAATGCGCGACGTTTGAGGTTTTTGAAACGCTCTCGTGTTAAGAACTCCGCGGACAGGACGGGTATTGGGGAGCCGGGTGAAAGCAGCGCAGGAGTCACTGCGAGAGCGCTTCAGCTCGGACTTCTAAAAAAAAATATAGTGAAGTGGTTGTCCTTTGATTTATTTACACTTGTCTTGAGTGACTGAAGGCGTGTGTGTGTCTCAAGGACAGAACTTCCAGCGGGGAAACAGTGTGTACGTGGAGTCATTTGCATAAGTAGGCCATCGGTTCCTAATGGAGGCGTTTTGTTCAGGCGTTAACAAGGTGTCTCACCGGGGCTCTCGTTCATTCGTTCCTTCCTGTCGTCCGCCGACTCTGACGTCCAGGCAATCAGCGCCGCATTTGGGCTCTCTCTTTGTGTGATTTACGAGCTCCCAGATTCATTTAAAAGCCATTGTTCTCCTCTGACGGATACCGCCGCCCCCCCTGTGCTTCCACACGCTCGCTGGCGGACTGCGCGCACGTATTCTCGCACGGACGCGGCTTACTTTATCTCTCACTCACTCACCCACTTTCTCAATCACTCAACTCGCACACAACGTGCGCACGCACACGCACACACACAGACACACACGGCGGCCATCTATCATGGAACGATACAGGGGAAGATAGCCATCCTGGTAACAGTATTAACCCACAGTCCCCGGGCACTGGGCGATCCAGCGGTGAATTAAAAACGCAGGGAAAGAAGGGAGGAGAGGAGAGAGGAGGGGAGCGAGGGAGGCAGGGAGGAGATATTTTCATCCTATCTGTTGCAAAGGTGACCATGTGGTGAGAAGGTGGTCGAACCAGGCTCTTTTGCGCCTTTCAGTCGACGAGGAGTCTGCAGGTTTTTGCCCCAAAAATGTACTTGTGCGTCAAGAAGCATGTTGAGATTGCAGATGTGCAGAGTGTGTGTGTGTGTGTGTGTGTGTGAGGGGGGGGGGGGGGGGGGGGGGGGGGGGGGTTGGAGAGAGGACGTTTTATGAGTTTAATCATCTCCAATAAGGCCTGTTTAGGAATCTCAAGTCGCTGCCCAAAACACACACGTGTGTACACACACACACACACACACACACACACACACACACACACACACACACACACACACACACACCAGACACACACACGCATTCGAAGCAACTCCATTTTAATCCCATTCCTCATAAACTGTCTTAATTCTCTGTGATGAGGACGGTCTGGCCTCCCAAAGAGGCCACCGTATCCAGTTACAGCCTCCGCTCCGCGTTTTTACGGGAGATTAACTTTGCTCCCCGAGTTCATATTTTCATCCCCGCCTGGCTGCGGTCGGACGGAGGATAAAAAAAGAGAAGGTGTGTGCGCTTTTACATTATCTTATCGTAGCTTTTCGCTTTCCTCTGCCAGATGATTAGGTTGACAACATCTCATTTTAGGACGGCAAATCAGACTTTTGAAGAACAGAATTTTTTTTAGAAAAGGAGGAAGAAATTCCTTTATTTTGGCATTTTAGCATCTGGGTTATCTCAAAATCATGATGGTGAAAATATCAAATTTTGACATTCGGATTACTTGAAGCTGTAAGAAAAATAAGTAATTTAAGCAACAATAATTTAGATGGAGCTAATATTTCTTTTCATGTGATAATATGTTGTTGGTTATACTGCCTTGGGAAAGAGCATACAGCTGCTGGATGAAGTTGACGGATTGAGGGATAGAGAGGGAGAGAGAGAGAGAGAGAGAAAGAAATGGATTGAGATTGCGGAATAAATAACACTGGTGTCCAGATTTATGCCCTCTGTCCGGCCTCTGACTGCCTCTTCTACATTCATTAAAACGTCACTGACGGACTTTGAGCCGCCGACTAACATTAACTTATCTGATCTTCACAGGTCATCCGGTGGGGGAAAAAAAAATGGGAAAAGCAGAGAGAAGTGCATTGTTGGTAATTCCAGAAATGTTTACGTTGTGGTCTCGGAGGAGAAGTGCAGTTTGAAAGCAGGGAGCTCAACCGTGGCCGGTATATCTTTGCTTATATGCAAATGTGACAGTGAAAAATGTGGATTGGTTTTGGAGTGGCCCCGCTGGGTCCAGTCACTGACACGGATGCATCCACGGACTCGGCTCCCAGATGAACTCATGAACTAACGAACTGATGCTCATGCGTTTTATTTGTAAAAAGGTCTATCCACGAGATTGGCGGCAACTCTTTTGCAACAAATTCAATCGCTTCGGTCATTTCATTCGTTAATTCATTCGTTATCTATACGGGTTATCCTTCAGTCAGGGTTGCGTGGGGGCTGAAGTCTATCCCAGCTGTCATTGGGCGAGAGACAGAGTTCACCAACGACCGACCGCTAGTCGATCACAGAGCCACATTTAGAGTCATACGACCAATCGCCCTCTCATTCATAGATAATTCCGAGACATACCATCACAACTATTCCCCCTCTTATTCAAAGGTCTGGACAATTTTGGGTCTCTGATGAACCTCCTGCATGATTCTGGACTGTGGAAGGAAGCTGGAGAACTGGTGGAAACCAAAGCAGACACGGGGGAGAACGTGGAGACGCCACACAAGCGCTAACCACCGCACCCTTCGGCCATTTCAATTCTTCGTAATTGTACTTCTTCTTTGAGCACCCACCTTTTTTCGCTCTTGCTACGCTGGCATCATAGTTTCACTCACTCAAAACAACATTCAGGATTCTTTGCTTGTTTACAAGTTTACAGAAACTGAAAAGTCCCTGCATCTGCTGGAACTTGGTGCCAAAACTCAACATAGATGTGCTTCTGTCGGCCCGGGCAAATCACACTGCTCCATTTTACAGCCACGCAGGTTTTAGCTTTACCTGTCATATCTTATTAGAGTTTACGAAATGGTCCCCTCGCTATTTTGAACCTCTAAATAAAATTCTACTACTTCACCCTCTGGATCCGAACCAAGAGTTAATGTGCTCCTCCTAAACCCGAGTTCCCAACATTACCGAGTTTCACGAAACGCAGACTGCTAGTCTTTGTGTCATCCGGCCAAGAGGCGGACAAACAATCAGCAAACACAATCTTAAATCCTGGCATACTTAAATTCTGGATGGAGATCATCTGTGTCGCCCTCAAACGCCGCTCTTCTGAAAAATAATGTTTTCTCACCGAAAACAACGGCCGTGTTTGATTTACAGTAAAATGCAGTCCTCTGCAACTGCGGAGGCAGTAAATGTGTGTCAGCTAAAGTGTATCGGGAAGACTGCCTGCAAAGATCCCGTAAGCGCAAGCCATAGTCGTGCAGGGTTCGGGGTAAGTGGGATGTTGACAGCTTTTTGGAGAGCTTATAGTCTGCTCCGACAGGCCAAGTATTATTATCCAACCTTAGGCAGCCCAGTGGCACTGCTCAAACCCTCAAACATGCTCCATTTCAAATGTGTGTGCGCGCTCCTACGTGTGGAAGGGCGGCGAATCGTGCAGTGGATTTGCCCTGTCAGAAAGCAGCTGCGTTTGTCGATGTTGGCCCGACACATCTCGTTGTCAGTGTGTGTGTGTGTGCGTGTGTGTGTGTGTGTGTGTGTGTGTGTGTGTGTGTGTGTGATTGTGAACCATACAGTCCTTCTTTCCCACTGGTCTCTGCCCTTCCTCATTCCCCTCTGACTCCAAACCCCCGCAAGAACCCAGCATTGTCTTATCTCGCACTGATTGTGAGCTTCGTGAGCCTTGAAGAAGATGAAGACAAATAAATAAAGAAAGAAATAAAGAAATAAAGTGTGTGTCACATCCAGGTATGTCGGGTCGCTGTTCATCCAGCTTTCCCTGCAGGTGTTCAGACTCCGTTTGGATCTTAGACAGATTAGAGGGTGGAGGAGTTCCTGTAAGTATAGTTTTGCATTTGTGTCCGTCACTCTTTCCTCGGGCGCGGTGGTGGAGGGGGTGTGAAAGAGAGAGGGGAAGAGAAAGTGTAAGATGGAACATAAGTGATATTCTTCTGCATAAGTGCATACATACATGTACATTGATGCATATGCGGAAGACTTTGATGCAAACTCTACTTCTACTTGGTCGTGACTCATTCAGAGTAGAAAAGAAGACGGTTGGACAAGATGAAGGTGGAGGAGAGATGAGATACGCTTGTAAGTTTAAGATACTTGTTTATTTATGTGGTTGAAACATCATCTTGTTCCACTGTTCCATTTCTGCAAATATGTGAAAATATGATGTCTTTTTATATTTTTTTGCAGAAATGCCACTATATATATATGTGTGTGTGTGTGTGTCGGTGTGTGTGTGTGTGTGTTCGCAGAAATGGCACTATATATAGCAACATCATTCATATGCATATGTACATAATATACTATATTTGTAATGATATATATGTGATAACATTAATATGTATATATATATGGTGAAGTTTCTTGAAAAAAAACAAAACAATATTACAGATACAGTACAGATACAGAAATGGAACAGCGGAATAAGATGACTTACTGCTACGTAGCAGTAGAGTTTGCATCTGATCAAAGTTACTGAACACGAGCTATAAACAAATCTGACCTCATACTGGTGTGTGATTTCAGACAGATGTTCAGTCAGGAGCCAGATGTGCCTCACAACAAGAGAGATACTGCCCTCCCTGTTCATGGATATCCATTAATACGATATTATGCTCCCATTAATCCATTGTTTTGTATTGGACTCCTTTTTGAATGCATGCCTGGGGTTGTTGCTTCCATGCCTGCGTGGTGTGGGACGCAAAGACGGGATTACTTGGGATGAGTCCCACCTGTGGAGTGGTTTTCCAAAACCACCGGTACCAGGAAACCCAGAGAAGAGGGACACAGATAATGGACTGGAATTGGTGGTTTTGTCGCCTTTAAGAGCAGCTGCTCTACTATTATATGCCTCATTTTATAACGTCGCAACTGCAGTAATACAAACTACTATTACTGCCTATGTACGTGAGAGGCAGGCTATAATTTGGATGTTGTAATCAGCCTTCCATAGAAAACTGTCTAGATACTGTATGGCGGCGCTTGGCTGGCCTCATTTTAAGTCCATTACCAAGTGATAGAGACATCCAGGGTGCGAACAGTTGCTACGTCCTTATTCAAAAGATGCAGGATGGCAGGTCAGTTTTATGTCAATGGACTTATTATATTGTTGTTTTTTTTGTTTTTTTTCTGAGAAATAACCTCTTCTTTTCCATTCGGCTTTTCCCTTTTCAGGGGTCGCCACAGCGAATCAACCTCCTCCATCTAACCCTATTCTCTGTATCCTCCTCTCTCACGCCAAATACCTTCATATCTTCTCTCACTACGTCCATAAATCTTGTCTTCGGTCTTCCTCTAGACCTCCTGTCTGGCATCTCCCATTCCAGCATCCGTCTACCAATATAGTCCCTATCCCTCCTCTGGACATGACCCAACCATCTCAGTCTGGCTTCTCTGACCTTCTCTCCAAAACATCTAACATGCGCTGTCCCTCTGATGGACTCATTTCTGATCCTATCCATCCTCGTCACTCCTAAAGAGAACCTCAACATCTTCAACTCTGCGACCTCCAGCTCTGCCTCCTGTCTTTTGTTCAGCGTCACTGTCTCCAAACCATACAGCATCACTGACTTGTTCACCTTTCCTTTAATTCTGGCTGATATTCTTCTATCACACAGAACCCCTGAAACTTTTCTCCAGCCATTCCAACCTGCTCAAACCCGTTACTTTATCTCTTTTCCACACTCTCTATTGCTCTGGACTGTTGACCCTGAGTACTTGAAATCCTCCAACTTCTTGATCTCCACTCCCTGTAGCATTACCGTTCCACCCGGGTTCCTCTCATTCAAAAACACATATTCTGTCTTGCTGTGACTAACCTTCATTCCTCTCCTTTCGAGAGCAGACCTCCACCTCTCAAGATTTTCCTCAACCTGTTCCCTGCTCTCACTACAGATCACAATGTCATCTGCAAACATCATGGTCCATGGAGATTCCTGTCTAACCTCATCTTTCAGCCTGTCCATCACCACTGCAAACAAGAAGGGGCTCAGAGCTGATCCCCGATGAAGTCCCACCTCCACCTTGAATAACACAAATGTATAATATTTGCAATATTACACACACTCTCCCTCCCACACTATCCATCATACTTTAAAATTGAAGTTAATATCTTCTCGTGGTTCAATTGTACTTTAATCAACTCATACGTTCCGATAACATCATCAGCTATGACGGTCTGCTTTCATATTGATGTGATCCAAATAGGCAAAAGGAAGACATTCGTAGGACACATTTTATTTGAATAGAACTATCTTTGCAAGGTTTATCTTTTACTGTGTGTGTGTGTGTGTCATGTCCTGTGTGTGTACATAATGCTGTCTCACTAAAAGCCATACATCCCTTCCTGCTCACCCAGCCCCCGAGCTCCCCTCCCCCGGGCTAATGGTTAAACAAACAGCCCGGTGTCTGCCCCGCTGTGGGAACAGTCAGAGGCATCTGGGATTGTGTGTGTTGCCTCGCACACCTCCGTGCTCATATTGGTTCGAGCGCCCGGCCTCCTGACCACACGGCTCCTTCCGGGGCCGATAGACGGGCACGGGGAGACAGATGAGAGGGTGCGACGGGCCGTTTGTAAAGAAATGTGGGAAGTTCCGAGCTGTTTCTCACCCAGTGTCGTCTCTTGAAGGAACATTTGCGAATAAAAAGAGAAAGGAAAACTTTCCTCGACTTTTGTAATGAGCACCACATCAACCACGAGCGAAGGCTCTGTCTCTGTGTGGAAAACTGCACCATATAGAATCAACGGGGGGTCTTGGATTTCTGCAGCCCAGCATTTACAAACAAAATCAGTTGATGAAAATGACAACCCCACACTACGAACATTAAAGTTCAATTCATTTATTTGAATATTGTTTTTAAATCAAAGATTTCATGTCAATGCTATTCATTAACTATGATCATTTTGTATTGTTTCCTGTATTTATGTTCACTGGGTTTTTTTATATCCTTTTTTTTTTATTTTTATTATCCATCTACTGTGCGTAGCTTTTAACTTTTTGCATTCTATCTTGTATCGCTGCTACTGGGCCTCAAGAAACAAATTTCGTTCCATTCACTCAGAGTGGAATGACAATAAAAATCCTTGAATCCTTGAATATGGGACAGAAAGGACAATCCCTGACTGTAAACCAGCTGAAAATGACGTCGATACAACTCGGTGTGGGATGTTAAGGTGCATTAAACTTCCACTACCTTCATGGATGATAATCAAATGGCATGTTTGTTTTGATGAAAGAGAGAGGGAGAAAGGGAGCGAGGGAGAGGAAGGGATATGTAGGCCATGACTCTGAATGGCGGCAGTGTCATGTCTTCGATGTCAGTTTGTGTCCGTGTCCCACATGCCTGGCTGGGCAGCTCCAAACACACCGGCGCTCCGAGCACGCAAAGATGCAGGAAAAAAACCCTCACGGGCCCGAGTGGGCACATTTTTATAAACATTCACTGCAGATCAGATGACTAGATCTCGCCGATCCGGAAAGACTGACAGCCCGGTTTATTTTCACCATCACACAAAATTAGACCAATTTATTCTAGGTTATAGCTAAAAACGTTGAAATCTGATTTGCATATCCCGTCGAGTTAATTACAATCGAAATCTCAAAGGAGATTAACGTGATTTCCACGTCTGAAAACGCTCAATATTTTGTTTATCCTTTTAACATGTAGCTCGGAGGGAGTCACCATTCATCTTTTTTTTTATTTATTTTTTTTTATAGGCGCTCACACCCATTTTAAGCTCCGTATATCTCGTTGAAAAAAAAATCAACCGAGTCCGGGCATCTCTAGAGATTTCTTGTTCAAATGTGTATACAAATGCGCACACACCCGCAGTAACAGACTCAAACATGATGCAGGTCTCTCCGGGCATTATGTTTACAAATCCTGCTCCCCTGTGAACGGGATTGCTGCGTAATAAGACATCAACAAAACAGTGGCTGGTAGTCTGGAGGGCGCACCGAGCTAAACGCATTTATATATGTAGAAAATACTTGTCTACTGTGTGTTTATTTCAGAATTACGCTGCTATGTAGCTAAATGCAACGCTCCAGCAGGATGTTCATTTGTAATCTCTCGGGATTGCACATAGCATTTAACAAATTAGGAAGAATCAAGAAGGGGGGAGGAGAGTGCCGATGGTAACGGAGGAGAATGTATGAAATACTGTTTAAGGCTTCCATGTCACAGCAAGATGTCCCGGGTTCGATTCCGCCAGGGGGCCGTCCTCTGTGGAGTTTGCATGTTCTCTGCATGCGGTCCTGTGATTGACAGGGAACTGACAACCTGGGACAGGGACATGCAACCATTCATTCTCATTCACACGTCCGGGCAATTTAGGGTCCCCCTGAACCTGCTCGGTGGAACATGCATGGGGAATGTGGAGACTCCATACAGAAAGGTTGGGTGTTGGAATTGGTTTTATAATTCTGACGTATAAATAGAAAGGGAGGCGTGCACAAACGGTCGCTCGGATGACCTTCGTGTCCACAACTGAGTAAAAGCGAACAACACTTTAGCTGGTGAACGAAAAACCAGTAGTGAACAAACTGTGTTTGTAGAACTTTTCTCCTCAACTGACCCGTTCAAAGAACCGATTCAATATCGTCACATCCCCGAAATCACGCGTGTTCACGTGCCGTCGGCAAAGACCAGTGAAAAGTTTGAACGAGACTTTTGAACAAACTTCTGCGGAACCAACAGGAGCCGGTAGAGGTTCCATATCTGGGTTAACGGCACTGACGCAGTTCCCACACAACATGGCATGCGTGTATGTGCGTGCGAGTGTGTGTATGTGTGAGTATAATTCCACATGGGTGCTTTGACGGGTCCGAAGCCGGTCTAAGAACATGCACAGGTGAAAATGGAGGCAACGTGTTGTCTCCATGAATAGCGTTTGTGGAGAATGCTTATGCAGCACAGCGAAGCACATTCTCCACGTCTGTCGTCCTGGTGAAGGGCGCTTTTATGGCCGGGCGTGGTGCGGCAAGGTGAGGCCCGAAACAATGATTGTTTGTTTGTTGTTTTTTTTATTGGCGGCGATAATTGCGCCCCCTCGCTCTTAAGGATGCCTTCAGACGCACACACATGCAGTCACGCTGGCACACACATGCACACACTTAGGTACCCGCAGGAATGCGTTCTGCACTCCCGCCGGCGTGCAGACGTTCTTGCACACACGCGCACACGTGCGCGCTTAGCAGCTTTATGACAATGTCCACATGTGCTCCCTCGTAGATTTATAACAAACAGCGACAGCGATGATATACGTATTTCTTTCGTCAGTGACGGATAGAAGATCAGAACCGATTCTCTCATCTTGATTTAGTAGTTTTGAAGCCGCCCGTGATTACTTTCAGATCTCCTTCTACGGGGGGAGTTTGGATTCTTTCTAGGTTTGATTCTAAACGAGCGGTAGAATCCGGGAGTTTCTGGTCCTTAAAGTGACATCCCAATTTTTTCGCCGCTCCCCGGCGCGCCAACATCGACACAAGTACAGGGAAGTAGTCTAAGAGTGTTTTTCTACCGGGCATAGTTAAAGACAGGCAGGCTCCAGAGCGTAATTGAACATGTAGCTACATCACCACAGGGAGTTGGCACTGATGCCTGGGGAGAAGACTTGGCTCCCCCGGAGAAGCCTGGAGTCTCACCAGGGCCGAGCCGTGCCAGGCCGTACCCCCCCCGCCTCCCATTCCTTCAGACCACAGCCCATCGATGCCACCCTATTCCTTCAACCAATAATCACTGCTGTTGTCCTCCACTTCTCCTCAAGAGTTTCTTTGACAGGTTTTTTACCCGAAAGTTCCAGGAGAAATTTCTCTTGGCAGGCTACCAGATCCTAGTTACTTTATTAGGTGTGTGTACGTGTGTGTGTGTGTGTGTGTGTGTGTGTGTGTGTGTGTGTGTGTGTGTGTGTGTGTGTGTGTAGCATGTCCTGTCTTGTTTGACAACAGCGGTGTCAAACCTCTTTCACCACTATAAGACGCCCTTTTTCTGCGAGCTGCAAGTACAAATTAAAGACACCAAACAATATTCACTTTATACACACATATGCGTGTGTTTAAATACAAACGCAGGGGAAAAACCGTCGTGCACACGCGCAGCGGCGGCAGAAAGGCAAACATATAAATATACGCGGGACTGCGTTGGCAGACTTTTGCTGTCAGTGCTGCGGTCGGAGGGGGTTTCATTTTGGATTCGGTGTTTCACCATGACAGCGAGTCAAACAACATCACACCAGAAACTGCTGCAGTTTCAAACCTGCGTTTTAAAAAATCGAATGGTGACCGGGTCTCCGCCGGTGGAAGTCCAGAGGGAAACCGCCTCTTCTCCAACTGTACTCAGAGTCCAAAGGATTCACGTATAGATTTATTGGGTTTTTTTCTACGGGGCAGAAGTAATTGACGTATGGTGTAAGCATGTGTTGTGCCAACACCGGTCTGGTATTTACGCTTCCCTTCCCTCGTACAGTGTGCTCTTTCTCTGGCTGTCTTTGAAGACTCTTACGTAAACAGGCTTCTCTGGCAGGGACCCAACTGAACCCAGCCCTGACCACACTAGAGGCCAGGGGTCGAAAGGGAAAGCCAATTTCTGTTTGTCTGCAAAGTGTGTTAGCGGCGACGGATTGAGTGAAACCTTCGGGAAAAGAAATGGCGATGAGAACGGGAAAGAAATGAAAGGGGGGAAATAACAGAGATGGAAGAGGCGGCGGAGTGGGAGGACAGGTCAGGGCACGGCGTGGAGCCGCTCCGTGCCACCTGGACGCTCCCCTCGTGGACGAGTTAAATCAACACCAGCCGTCTTAAGTGTCTTTACTCACTCCATTGGCTCGCCCTCCCTGATTGGCCCACCGTTTCTCGCTGTGTTCTGTGAGGCTGTGTAATGAGGCCCAGACCGTAATTGGGCCTGTTGTGTTATTTTAGGGTTCCTGGACAAAATAATTACAAGGGCTGTACCCGACTAAGAATATTTAAAGTCAAATCAGACAAGGCGCTTCAGGTTTGCCTCAGCATGAGGCAACCCCTCCGCCCCCCCCTTCAAAATATAAAAACACTTTCCTTTTTCATTTCATTTTTAAACTGCAACTATAAGAGATGCTGTTCACAGTCACATCACACAGATCACCCAATATAGAATCATGCATAAGCGTGTGTCTGTGTGTGTCTGTGTGTGTGTATGTCTGGGTCACGTAGCTCCCTCCATGCATCCCAAAACATCTCACCTGCTCGTCTACCGTGAAGGTTACGGAGTACTTTAGCTGATTTCAACGTCCTCTTCTTTTTGACTTTACTGTGTGGCGAGTGAATGGAGATCTCTCTCGCTCGTCCACAGTTCGTCTTGCTGATTCGTCTTGCAGCCGTACGGTCGGCAGCCCGGCAGCGAGGATCTGGAGGGCTGTGAAACACTACTCCTTTTTGACAGCGGCATCAGGTGCATCCTGCAGAAGAGCTTAAGTGAACATTGTCTTCGGCTCTTTGGCTCTAAAAAATTCCCAACACGGCAGGAATAGTTTCCCAAACTTCAACAGAGCGCAGTTGCCTGTATCTACCTGTGTAACCTCGCCGCAAGTTTGACTGTATTCAGTTTGGAAACTTTAAATCGTAGAAAAGTCTTGATCAAACAGATATGAACACACAAAGCCGAAACGACCTTCATAAAAACGGGAGTGGATGAAGCGCCAAGGACAGATGTTCAAATATAAAATATCAACGGCTGAACGCAGCCCTATCAGTGTCTGGGTAGTTGCTCAAAAAACAAAAGTATCATAAATCAAAAATTACAACTCAAATCAACGACGACCTGTAGAAAGTCAATACATTTGTTTGCGGTTTTCTACAGCGTCACCTGAGATTCAGTGTGATTTATGTGCTGCTCAGTGCCATATATCTTAACTTTGCTTGGACCGGCCACATGTTATCAGCAACGCCTAACCTTTTGGGGTCAAAAAAAGAAAAAAATGCCTTAATGATTAATACTTAATATTAAAACTATAAAATGAAAAAAAAAAGCACCAAAGTATTGTAAATTAAAACTAGAATTAAATTAAAATTAAAAGAAAAAAAAAAATAAAAGTAAAAATTATACACTTTTTCAAATATAAACTGTATTTTATAATACAATTTAAAAATGTAATATAAATTGAATTAAATAATACGAAATAAATTGCCTCAAATAAATACATAAATAGAATAGTACAAAAGTGCATGAAATTGCGGGTTTATTTATAGCTTGTTTTTTTGTCCCTGCATATTAGGATGATTAAGTGAATTAAGTGAATGTGAAACAAGGTTGTGTAACATTTCTTCGGTACTGACAAACACAGTGCAATTACAGGAAAGCGTTGTCTTGAAACATAGTCCATCCGAACCTGCCCTCCGTCCAGGACTCTAATCCCACCTCTCTGTGATAGGGTCCCCTTGATGTGCACTATTTTATGAATTAAACAACTGCCGACCAACAGCAACAGTAATCGTGACACACACACACACACGTAACGACTTATTGGAAGTGAGCTTCCCCTGTCCGTCTTCCTTTTCATCTTTCCTGCCAGCCCCTTCCTCATTCTTACCCTGACTCACCGGTGACCGAGGGACAGTTAACGAATATTACGACATCGAAACTCGATGCCGGCCGCCTGTGGAAAGTTTAGAGATTTTCACTCAGCATTTTTTTTGTAGCTTTTTTTTTCTTGAACCGGCTCTCATAGGACAAGACAGTCACGTTGTCAGAACCAGAACAGGAGTGTGTGAACTAATGGAAAGAATGACCAAGCATTAAACTGCACAATAAGCGGAGAGAATGGGGAAAGGAAGGCTTGAAGAGAAGTCAACCTGGGAAGCAGATTAAAAAAAAGATAGTGAAACCTGAAGGAAATCTGGCCTCAACCTGTGACAGAGCAACACTCACGGTACTACGTATTATTGTTTGTAGATGTTTAATGGGATAGAAATGGCAGCGCGGAGCTTTATTTCTGAACACATGCTAAAAGCATCACACGTCACGTGCACCGAAGACCCGCTTTCAAAAATCCAACAAAAGGGATTGAAACGGCACGGACATACGATGCCTTTATGACTTCACGTCAGGTGTTCATTGACGGTTCAAAGTATGTTTTTTATTTCCTGTATATCTGGAGTTTACATGGATAAAAGTGTAAACTATGCCATTATGGATAACACTACAGTGTTTCTATTTTGAATATCTAAAAAGGCCAATATCATAATCCAAGTTGCAAAGGTGGGCGGCAGTGTTCCGCACTTCCACCTAAAACCGAGAAGGACCTGGGTGCGATTCCGACAGGTGGCCTTTCTCCCCGAGTCTGCATGGGTTTCCAAGAACAGTCGGAAAACACGCAGGAGGATCATTGGAGACCTGCGTTCTCCAGACATGTGAATGGTTGCATGTCTCTATATGACGGATCCAGCTGGGAAAGGCTCCAGCCACCCACGGCTCAGAGTGCAGGATAAGCGGTACTGAGAATGAATGAATGAGTGAATGATAACATGGTGTCGTCACAATTAGTCACTTCAAAACTTTGCCGATCACAAAGGGCGAACCCATGTCGTCCACCTACTCAATTAGACTGGAGTGTGTTGAAACATACCGAGTCGAGTGTATTCAGGGCAAGATCTTTTTTCTTTTTTTTTCTAATCCCCAGAGGCCAGTGTGTTTCTGTCACAAATGCCAGAAGGGTGACGGACAGAGTACCAGGCATTCATTCTGAACCCGTGTCTGAGTGTTTGGCATTCTTCCGACGTGTTGTGGTGAACGCTGCGCCCGTCACTGGCTCTTTTTCCCCATATTTGGCCAATCAGGAGACAGGAGTGTGACTAGCACGTCGGGTTCCAACCATCGTGACCCAACTCACAAAGTATCATGCAGAGAGAGGGCCAAATCGAACGGTCGATAGATTTTTATGGACAACTTGATTTCCCAGAACCCATCACACACCGATCCAGACTGCGATGTTGCTATTTTACCGTCATCTTAACACATTGCACAACTTGTGCTCACACCTTGGTATTCCGGAAAAGTTGGCGCTGCGAGTGAAACTCAGCAGGACGTAACGACAAACCAGATTTATCGAATATTCTGTATCGCGAGCGGATCCACCTCGCGCGTTGCAGGCTCTCTCACTGCAGCAAAGTGCAGGACTGTAGATGAGGAAGGCCCTCTTTCAGTTCCTTCAAATAAACAGTCTTTATTCTGCGTGCGTGTGTGTGTGTGTGTGTGTGTGTGTGTGTGTGTGTGTGCGTGTGTGTGCATGTGTGTTTGCATGCACAAGTCTGTGAAGGGCTATTAGGGTGTGGTGGGTAAATGGTGATGACTGTGGTTTTCAAAGGAATTTCAGACCGTGCCTCGCCGCAAGTGAAGTTTTATGTGCGCCCTGTGAATGTTTCTAAAGATGCGGAGAGACAGACGGCAGAGATGGAGCGGAGATGTGCCGTGATTCATGGTTCCTCCTCCTAAACCGAAGCCTCAGCCGCAGTTGATGTTGCAAGCCCTTGTCACAGCTGTGTGAGGATGACAGGGGATGGAAGTGGCAACCAGGTCCAGATTTAACCAGATAAACCAGGTTCCAGGCTGCAGCCTCATGACTGCATGCAAGAGTCACGTAAAGAAATCTAGACAAGTTTGTTTTAGGGAGCCCTGATCCTCTAAATGGGATATAATGAGGGGGTCAAAATGTTTTACTAGCCGGCTCCAGGCACGAACGCCTCACTGGCTCCACAACCTTAAGGGCTTCGGCTTACACCGCCGCTCACTTACTGTCATTCACTAACCTCCTTCTCCTCTGCTGGAGCACAAATATGTTAATAACACCAGGACATTTGATAAAGTGTCCTGGATTACCTCACAAATAAAAAAGGCCATAAGGAATACAGGTAGTTGTAAAAAAACAAAACAAAAAAAAACACTAGTATTAAATATTGTACCAGAATGGAGTCAGATATATCCACCCACCCCCCACCCCCACCCCCCGGTGAGTTGATGTATCTTTCAGGACTGGACTGGGGCCCAGTTCTTGTGCAGCTAAGTGTAAGTAAATATTAACAGAACGAGGTCGGAGTCGCACGGACGTATGAAATGTCACGGCGATGAGAACATGAAAACGAGACCGAGCTACAAAATGGTCGACGGGGCGAAGGTGAAGAATACCGAGCGAGAGGGAGGAATGACAAACGAAGAGTGAAGGAGCTGCGGAGCGGGAGAAAAGGGTTTGCACGTGTCCAGCCTGTTACGGCTCTTTCCCGTTCAATTCGAACAGCGTTTCTCGAATCGACGGCGCTGCCTCTCCTGAGCGGATGCATAAAAAAGAAAGCACCTTAAAAAAAAAAGAGGAAGAAAGAGAGGCCCTTTTAGCAGCCCTGTCTGTTTGCATGCAAGTACGAACATTCGCATCTGCTCAGGGGAGATACGGCAACTAGCCTTTCAGTCTCCCCTTTAATCCCCCTCCGTGAGCTTGAAGTGGAGTTGAGAGGTCCTTGTGCCGAGCCGTCGATGGAGGAATTCAGAATTTAAGAGCACAGGAAACAGATGATGCAGACAGGAAGTGCAGACAGACAGTGGGCATGTAAAGTGTGTTTAGAGGAGACAGACCCCTGTGTAGCAATAACAAAGTCACGGGTCAGTAACACAACTAATGAGAGTAACCTCAGAGGCCGACGCACACTTGCAAAGCTTTAAAGCTTTGAGGCTTTTGGGTTTAAGGGAAATGCAGTTAAGTCAACTCACTGCTAAAAAACAATGAGCATTTTGAGAAACGAATCCAAAAAACAGTTTACATCGAGGAAAAACTCCACGCCCTCCGCGCACTTTTCCACAAAAAAGAATCCAAAGCCTCGATTATCTACAAAACCGCCGCGAGTTCTCGAATAATGCTTCAAACGCGTGGAAACTAACAATCCATTCCTGCGCTAGTGTGGATTCTGTGATGTTTGAATGCTGAACATTTGTATGTGAGGCCTGGGTGTGAAAGAATAGCATATGCTGAAGCGGGGAGTGCGTGTATGTGTGTGTTGCGGAGGGGGCTGGGGGGGGTAAATGTTATTTTCTTTGCCGTGGCTCCTATTCGGTAGGACAGAGTTAAGCTCGAGGATGTCTGTCCAGCACCGAAGCATGACATCAGCCAGTTGGCAGCGGAGGTGTCAGAGCAGGTGCTGTATGGGAACGAGGGATGGATGGGGACATGCAGGGAGGGGAAGGGGGGGGCGGAATTGGGGAAGGACAGGGAGAGTATGGAGAGGGATGGAAGTGTGGGACAGCAGAGCAGAGGGTGGTGCAGGAGGATGGGGCTCGAGCCAAGATGAGTGTCCAAGTGAAGCTATTTATAGCTCTTCATCACGGGCCATTCGTCCAAGCCCTGATCACCACCAGTATTATCCCTCTATTTCCCCTCAGCTCCTGTTAAACTCATATCGGAGAAAAATAGGGTTGATACTTCGTTCTGAATCATGTAGTTACACTCCAAGAGGTCACACCTTGTGGGTGATTATCACTCTTCAGTTATAGTGTTTATTTTATACATAATTTATCATATATTCTTTCTTTGAACAGATTTCTTTTTGCATTTTTGAGAGTTTGCATGACATTCAAAGGGTAAGCTGTGTTCACAGCTGCTTATTATGATGCAGAATTTTCACATTCTATCATTCATTTATCCATTCACAAGGCGGGGTTCACCCTGGACCAGTTGCCTGTCAATCACAGGGCCACATAGGGAGACACACAGCCAGTCATTGTCATTCAAAGCTCATATATAGACATATAATTATTCACTCTCATTCACATGCCTGGGCAATTTAGTGTCGCCAAAGACTCTGATGCAGTTTTGGACTGTGGGAGGAAACATATTCATTTTTTTAAATATATATGTGTATATATATATATATATATATATATATATATATATATATAATATATATATATATACACATATATATTTATAAAAATTAGGATTAATGATGCCATAAAGCATACTATATATATATATATATATAATATATATATATATATATATATATATATATATATATATATATATATATATATATAGTATATTTATTTATCAAATATCATATATTAAAATATTATATTAAATATTAAATAATCCCCCCCAAAATTTGAAACCTTTTTGAGTAAAATCTAAAGATGGTGATGTCAAATTTTAAT
>CAAKHD010003939.1:2026-17981 GCA_901007705.1 Fistularia tabacaria | reverse complement strand
GAAAGAAGAAGAATGATGTGAATGACATTAGACTTTTTTTTTTTTTTTTTTTTTTTTTCTAAAAAAAGACTTCCCTCTCTGTGTCTCCCTCTAGTCCTTTTCTTTGTTTTTACTTCTTCGGACTCTATTCCTGAACTTTCGATCGAAATTGCAGTCAGTCCGCGCCTCCGCTCAGTCCTGCGCTAGGGCGGGGTTTCAGATGATCCAGACTCCTCCGGGCTCTCTAATTGGCTGGCGTGGAGCCAACAGGGAGGAGCTATGGGGATGTGGAGACGACGCCCCCCTTCAGATGTCCTCACAGAACAACCGGACTTTGGAAGATGAACTTTAGCGACGACGTCAAAGCTCAGCGCGGAGTGACTGAGGACGAGTATTTGTCCACTGAGGGATTCTGACCAGACGGACGCAATGCAGCCAAACTGGAGGCTTCTGAGGGGCCACCCAGGTGGTTTCATGGCGACCGCAAGAGGACCAATAATGTGGAAAGCGGTTGGAGACGGAACAATACAGAAGTTGTTTCATTTTAAAACAAAGTTTTAAAGGAGAAAAAAACAAAACAAAACGGTCGGTCAGGAACAAGAGTAACGTTACGGATAGGTTGTCTTCAGCGACATCTAGTGGTGAAGTCTACAGTGCATCACCCCGTCTGCATGGGAACCTCCTTTCATGCGAGAAATTACCTTTTAAGTATAAGAAGAAAACCCTGTCTCTTTTCCTTCTTAATTTTTTGAAAACGTTTGTGTTGCCTGAACATTATTTGGGGAAAAAATTAACAAATATCTTGCTGATTTTAGGTGATTCTTTTTGCCTCCATTGTTCCATGGCTTGTGTAGTTTTTGCCCAAAAAAAGAGAAAGCAAGGTCATATTTTCTAAAAAAAAAAAAAGATAAAAAAATAAATTAAAAAAAAAAAAGTATTTGAATAGGAATGAAAGACTGGACAGGGTTTGATTTGAAGGCAGATGCTGTGGCTGCACAGGTTTGACACACGACAGACAACCTGACCGAATTAATGTAATCCTAGATTTTTGTTGTCCGCAACATTTGCGCTTAACATGATCGGTCGATGAAGGAAGGTTTTCGTAAGAAAATGTTTGAGTTTTGTCTTGCGTATTTGCCACGAATATTCATGTTGTTTGTTTCTCTTGAATGCATCATTTCAGAAATTTGAATTACTTTAATATTTATTTATGTGTTTATTTTACCTAAGAGGGCTAAAGAAATGCGTGTTTCCCATATTTCCATGTTGTTGGATGAAAGCCACCATATTTGTTGAAAAAATATGTTAAAAAAAGGAATTAGCCAAGTGTCCCTGTCCGAAACAAACCTGTCATCTTGTCTGGTCTGAGCCCTGTGGTTGGAGGCCAGCGGATGGAAACCCTCGAGGGTAACACCAAATATTAGAAAAGCTAACCAGCGAGCCGCCCGCTGCTCCTTTTCCCTGAATTTATTTCACATGTTGTTTTCAATGTATACCATTTAAGCACTGAAATAATTTATTTTGAAAATCTGTAGAGGTAAAGAAGTGAAGCAAAACTTGGTGCACAAAAACGACTTTTGGTGTGCAGCGGAGTGAGGCCTCTCTGTGAAGTCAACATTCGATTGTCTTAGGTCAGGCCGGTTTAAACCCAGCACGGGATGAAAAGCTTCACAAATGTCTAAGTAATGTGGCAGCTGTGAATGGGGGAAAAAAATAACGTTCTCTCTCCTAGAAACGTTCTGATCTGTTTTGCCTCCATCTTGTTCTTTCTTTCTTTTATTTTGTGCTGAAGTATGGTGACATCATTGTTGTTCAAACTGTCAGCAGGCAAAGCAGAAAGCGGGGTGGATCCTTGAGACAACCAGCTGTATGGACCAGTGCATTGTTCTTACCAAAAAGTCAACATAAGAATAAAAAAAAAACAAACATGTGATGACTACTGAATGACATAATCATCCTGATGATGTCATGGGACCTTGATATTCAATTGGATCACTTGGAATTAGATTATTCCCAGTGGAGACTGGAGACACCAAGGGATCTGACCTTGGAGCTTGGCTTGTGCGCCCTGCAGGGACTTTTATGATGTCAGAATGCAGTGGGGGCGGAGCTTATCAAGGCACACTGGGCTTCTTACCCTGGATCAGTGATTGATAATCATCTTTGGTGCAAAACTGTTGTGTGCATCAGCTGTTAATAAAAGCAGGTGGGAGGGGCCTCTGCATCTTCTTTCTCCAAAGACATCAGTTTAGCCAAATAGCAAAAGAAAAAAGGCTTTTTACAGAAATCAGGCTCTTTGGAATATGGAAGCAGAAAAGAACAGCTTCTATAACTGCCTTCATCAATTACACAGCTGTTTCAAACTTCTGACCAATATTTGATTTTAAAAGTCACGTCAGGACGAAAAAAAAAAACAAGCTTTCATTTCATTTTGTAAGGTTAAATTGAAATATAGAAGTAGCGTAGAGGTCATTTCCGGTTTTGTGTAAAATAGTCTAATAATCTGCATGATTTAGGTAAATAAGAAAGTGGAATATCTTGGTCAGTTTTCACTGTCGAAGGAATGACTTTTTAACGTGAGAAGAATCATTAGTATCAAACTCGAAATCTTAATCATTCCAACGGGAAGACCTTCCTTGATTTCACACTCAGTGCATGATGACACTTTAGGATTTCTCACCGTTTGAACAGTATAATGCAATCACGCTCACAGCTCCCTGATGTCAGGCTCAAAAGTCCGGCTGCTTTTCGGGTCGCAGTTTCCATGTAAATTCCTCACAGACAGTAAGTCTGCACACCGTAGCTGCAACATAACCTCCGTGTGAAAGAAGGTCACCGAGATGCCGCTTTTCATTTTGATAAGTACACCAGGATTCATGTCTTAAACAACATGGGATACTCAGGTTAGTTCACACTTGTGGGATTTTAATAAACAAGGTGAAAGCATAAATATTCTTTAGTTTTGGGGATCTGATGTTTCACCAGGGGCCATACTTGTCCATCCCTTCTCCACCACCTATGAAGTGAAGGGCCTCTGACAGACAGTCACCTTTGACACGGTTTGAATTTGGAGGTCGACGAGCTTTACGGACACGCGGTGACACGCATGCGCACGAAACTTCTGTCTTTGTGGGGAAACGGCAAGTGAAGCCGCTGCACAAACTGAGGCTCAGACTGCGTGAGGATGACCAGGGTGAAGGAGCTCCTGACGGTCCTGGTTCTGCTGATGGTGTTCGTGGAAAGTTCAGGTGAGTCGGATTTTTGTTCTACCGTTTCTTGGGCCAGTTCTAATACGTCAACCTTTCGCTATGTAACTGTTGCAACGTCGAAGAGGGACAAACGATCATTCAGCTCTTAAACTATTATTGAAGTCATATTTACATCACCGGCTTAATCATTTATTTTTCTAAAAGGAAACATTTTTCTATTGATCAGAATCTTACGTAGTAGTAATAAACAACCATGGTCGACACAGTCCCCCTAAAGATATAGAATGTAAGTAAAGATGGAGTTGATGAAGTTTAAGCATTTCCAGAATGATGTAATCACAGTTTCAGTTTACTGGAACAAAACTGACCGAAAACAAGAACAGTTCCCTTGAATATGCAAAGATCCGCCCCATCCAGCAGGAGGCGTGGCCAGTCGAACACAGGGCCGCATATAGACACAAACAGCGGGTCAGGGTTAGGGTTAGGGTTGTGGTTAAGTTAGGGTAAGGGTCAGGGTTACGGTTACGGTTACGGTTAGGGTCAGGGTTATGGTTATGGTTATGGTTAGGTTGGGGTTTCGGTCAGGGTCAGGGTTATGGTTAGGGTCAGGTTATGGTTATGGTTAGGGTCAGGTTAGAGTTAGGGTTATGGTTAGGGTTAGGTCAGGGTCAGGGTTATGGTTAGGGTCAGTGTCAGAGTTTATGGTTAGGGTTAGGGTCAGGGTTATGGTTATGGTTAGGGTCAGGGTTATGGTTAGGTTAGGGTTTGGGTCAGGGTCAGGGTTATGGTGAGGGTCAGGGTTATGGTTAGGGTTAGGATTATGGTTAGGGTTATGGTTATGGTTAGGGTCAGGGTTATGGTTGGAGTTAGGTCAGGGTCAGGGTTATGGTTATGGTTAGGGTCAGGTTAGGGTTAGGGTCAGGTTATTGTTAGGGTCAGTGTCAGGGTTTATGGTTAGGCTTAGGGTCACTCTCTCATTCACACGTCTGGGCAATTTACTTTCCAATTAACCTTCTGTATGTTGTCCGCCCCACCACACACACACACACACACACACACAAACACACACATATACGGTGGGGAACCCATATTTTTGAAGAATTAAAGTTTGGTAATTATCTAATAATTATAATATAATATAATAATAATAATATAATAATAATAATAATAATTAATTATCTAACACATCTTGTGTTTGTTTGTTTTTTTTCTACGGCCATGTCATCATATTTTGATCATTATTTCCTTTTGGCGTATTTGCTAAAAAATCTTTGCATCACTGAATCAGCTTGTTGTTTTCAAAATTAACCGTACATGCACTTTCAAGATCAAGTCATCAAAGCTGTAATAAGAGGAAAACAGGTCCAAGTGTTTGACTGAGCTGTAAAACTCTTCTGCCTGAAGGCTCTTTCAGCAATCAGGTAGGCTCTCTCGTCCAAAATACATGAAGTAGGAGAAGTGAAGATTTGAAATTGATGAAATGACTGGCCCTGTGATTCACTGGGTCCGCCCATCCCCACACACTGTGTCAACTGGGATTGTGTCCTTTGACCCCATGTGTAGGATAAGTGCATTTTTTTATCTACCTTGTGCCTCTGCCTTGTTTTACATCCGTACTTTGAGTCGTTGAATGTGTGTGCGGATGCGCGCGCACATGAATGAATGCTTGCTTGTCTTGTTTTTCGCTGCGTAGATTGTGAGAGGTGTTTTGGGATCTTTGACCGAACCACAAGGCGGTGCGATGAAGAGCTTGGTGAGGTCGATCAAGAGGAATGCTGTCAGAACTTTAAATATGGGTTCCAAGACGAAGACGGAAAGTGTCACTCTTGTGGGTCGGTGCAAACACACTTACACTAAACATGACATCATAAGCAAAATATATGTACGTGTGTGTATGCATTAGCCTTATTATTGGGAGCAGTAAAACCTTAATGTAAGCCATTGACAAATATATCTGAACAAATGTAAGCAATGAAATGAAAAAAATGCAGTCATCATGTCATCTTAGGCGACCTTTGTGAAAGAAGTACCAGACTAGCACTCAGGAAGGTAGCAGGTTATTTAAGACGGAACTGTGTGCGTTGTCGTCAGTCCTTCGGCATGGTCGTCCTGGTCACCGTGGTCCAAGTGTAACGTCCTGTGTGGGGAGGGAGTGAGACAGAGGAGCCGCGAGTGTGTTGGCATTGACGAAACAGCATGCGACAACAACAATTACTCAGCTGAAGTGGAGCCGTGCAACGGCACGTGCTGCAAAGGTAAAGCAACACACAATTCGCACAATTCCTGGTCAAGATAGTCGGTTGATTTGCCAGAGTCGTTTCAGAAAAAGGCCGTCCTGAGTCCCGAGTGTGTGCGTCTCGTTGTCTGTGCGACCAGCAAAGGGTTGGGGTCCGTGGGCTCCCTGGTCTGCGTGCTCCATCAGCTGTGGACTGGGCGGAGTTCAGAAGAGGCAGAGAGTTTGCCTGGACGCGACCGATTGTCACTTGGCCTGCAAAGGTCCAGAAGAGGAGACGAGCTCTTGTCCGGCACAGCAAACATGTCCAGGTATCTTTCTGTCTCAGTGTGATGATTTCTCCTGGAGAGCAGGTCCAATTGAAGGGCTGTGCATAGTAGACCGCACAATTCAATCCCCTCATTGTGACCGTGACACTTTTAAGAGGAGACTAAAGATGTCGAGTCCCCAGCTTTGTGAAAAATAAACTCATTTGTTTTTGTGTGCCTGGCCGACTTGATGTGCATATGGGATTACTAGCTGCTTGAGACTGCTGGTAAACTGCTCTAAAGTATTAGGTGGCGTTGTATCCTGTGAGCTGCATGAGTCGGGCAGTCATGTACCTCATCCTGAATAGACAACCCGCGAGGTGGCACCCGGTGCTCAGGCCTCAGCCTGAGGGAGAGAGCCAAAGCAGATATCTGGAAATCTTTAGCAGAAGGTGTTCAGGATCTCTGCCAGGGAAATGTCCTACAGCCAGCAGACATGTTTTCATGTCAAACATTCTGGAACGAGTATATCTCATATTGCAGAGAGCAGAGGATAGAAAATTAAACACTCAAAAAGAGCCATTTGGACCCGTTTGCTGCAAAAAACACCGGGAGCTACAAACCCTTAAGACATTACGATAAGATAGAATGAAGCTAACTCTGCCTGCATGGTTTTTCTACCTCAATGCTTTCTATTCATAAAAGAATATTTTGTGGCATTTATGAAATCAATGGACTGCTAAAGAGAAAACATGAAAAGCCAAACTTAAATTTTCCATCTGCAGCAAACTTTAAATGCCGTCTGTTTCTTCTTGTCCTCATTGATTCATCCATTGATTTTTGCACCTGAACCTGGGCGCAGAGTGTCAGCACGTCAGCGTTTTAAAAGCTCAATGAATCAGGCGCCGGCAGGTATGATGTATAGAGGGACAGAAAAATTAAAAACATTTCATTTTAATGTTACACAATCACCATCATCTTCAAATTATATCTAATGCTAACAAAGATAAATAAAATCAGTTGAAATTGAATAGCCACATGCGGCTCTGGAGCTGCGGGTTGCCCAACCCTGGCCGAAAGGCATTTTGAGGTCCTTGAGGAAGGACCCGTGTGTACAATAAGACCAGGGAAACCTAGTGACCGAGTCCCAGCTCAGCACAAAGACAGCGAACTGATGGATGAAAGGATGTATTGATAAATGCATAAAATATTGAGACAGTTCTGAAAGTATTTATGGATGTATCATTTTTATTTTGTGCCACTGCATCACTAGTTGTCTCTTTTGTATTTGATAGAAAGCCAAGTTTCTCAGTTGGAATATTAATGTGACCGACTAACTGTTTCCTGTGTCTCTCTTTTTTGTACCTCAGTCCATGGCGGTTGGTCCGGCTGGTCCAGCTGGTCTCAGTGTTCTGGTTCATGTCTCGACAATGCCACCATCCACACCAGACAGCGACATCGTTCCTGTACCAACCCTTCCCCCTCGAGTAAAACTACGCCGCCTGGTGATGTTTGTCCAGGGGATCCCTCGCAGCTCCAGAAGTGCAGTGAGCTTCCGAACTGTCCAGGTGAGTCATTTGACCGCAGCTGTTTCAGATCCTAGAACTTTGACGGTTCTGATTGCCTTTCACTCCAGTGGACGGCAGCTGGGGGGAATGGTCCCGGCCGGGCCCTTGTTCCACCTCCTGTGGGAAGGGGCTTCAACTGATTACCAGGAAATGTGACAAACCTGCCCCTAAATCTGGTGGAAAATACTGCGACGGGCAGAGCGCTCAGAGTGTTGTCTGTAACAACATCTGCCCAGGTACTGTGCTTGAAAACACGCGCACGCACGTACGTACGCGCGCACGCACACACACAACCTATGACTTTTCATGCCACAGTGGATGGATCCTGGTCCGGCTGGTCCAGTTGGGGCGAATGCTCAGCTTCATGCATTTCAGAAAGCAAAGTCCCCATCAGGAAACGTCAACGCTTCTGTTCCAACCCTGCTCCCTCCGACAGCCCCCGCGGTCAACCGTGCGCTGGAGACAGCAGCCAGACGGACAAGTGCATGAACCTTCCGCCGTGTGCAAGTATGTGTCTCAGACAACTCATATTCCAGCATCAAGATAGCCACACCGTAAGATAGACTGCCTAAGCCACAAATGGGAAGCATGTTGTTGTATAAACGGAGCTAGAAAACCCCTTTGGAAATATAGGCCGTTGGTCAGGGCGTAGTGGCCTCAGGGAGGCGCCACAAGACCGGGAAAAAAATATGTGACCCCTTCTATTTATAATATATTTCTATTATTATTATTTATTCTCACATTTGCAGGATTTCTCTATTTTGGTAAGAGTATTTAAATTGTATTTTAGATTGGGTTTTTTGTTGACATTTGTTAATCGGGTAAATTGAGTCACGTGTCATCTTATAAATTATAGACAGGGGTAAAAACAGTGCCATTCAATTTCTTTTGTAAGTGTATGAAATCGCTGATGGACTGAGACACCATATCAAGTTTTGCCTCGAGTGCCACGCTGGGTTGGGTCGGCTTTGTGAGTCAAGATGATTTTCAAGGAAATCACAAGAGGCGAACAAAGGGAACAAAAGACTTTACACTGAAATGTGAATGTGATTGTCTCCATCGCTGACAATTAAAACGCAAAAATCTCATGACTGACATGTTGACAGAACTACAACTTACTGATATATTTTTGGTAAGTAGTTATATGTATAATAATACATATACATATATAATATAACCTTTAACAAGTGAAACCCGTTGTTACATTGCTAATGTTTATATTTTCATTTTATGTTATCGCACCTTTTTGGCAGGACGTACTTCATCTTACAGGCCAATTTTGTGCATTAATGACTTTTAGAATCAGACCACACACACCACTGCCCCCCCCCCCCACCTCCTCATGATAGAAGAAAATAACACACTAAAAACATACGAAATTTAAAACAAAACAAATCAAAATGTCATGTAAAAAATCTTGCTAAGACACAGATACAGAGACAGACTTTGATGCTTGTGTTTCTGCAGTAAATGGAGGATGGGGCCCCTGGTCCCCATTCAGCTCTTGTTCAGTTACCTGCGGTGTCGGACAGAGGCTTTCTGCCCGTAGGTGTGACAGACCTGCCCCGAAACACGGTGGCCGCTCATGCGCTGGAGAGCAAAAGAAAACCCAAGTCTGTAATATGAACGTCTATTGTCCAGGTAGTGTATACACACACACACACACACACACACACACACACACAACCAACCACACAGATATCTGAAAGCTGTCAGAAGTCCACACCTGCCCTCATTCTACATTCACTTTTAGGGAATTAAGTTTTTTGGCCAATTATCTAATACATATCTTGTTTTAAGATAAGATAAGACAAGATAATACTTTATTGATATATGATTTTGTTGATACATCTTTATGAATTTAGTAATTGTATCATCCAGTTGGCTCATAATTTTTTTTACATTTCTGCATAATTTCTCATGATCTGAAATTAATAGAAAATACACAAAAAGTTGGTCAACATTACCTGATAACCAGAAGAAATATGGCGAAGTCAGCAGTTATAAGAAAATGTATCACCAAGAAATAAGCAAAAACTTCTAGAACATGAGGAAAACAACCTAGAATTCTAATGAGAAACATTCTATATGTAAAGGTCAGATTGGTTCTGTCTTCGATGAGGTCTCCACCAGTGTTAAAAAGAGATTAATGTCTCTCTTTGACTGCAGTGGACGGGATGTGGTCAGAGTGGTCACCATGGGAACCTTGCCGATCTCCATTTGGTAGCAAGGACATACGCTGCCAAAGGACGCGGGGTAGGCAAATGCGACAGCGCGAGTGTTTGTATCGAGCACACAATGGCTCCATCTGCGACGGGGAGGACCTGACCCAATTACGAGCCTGCTATGACATCAACGCCTGTTTCTGTGAGTGATGGTTACACACACACACACACACACACACTTTGAATTAATCTTAAATATAATATCGACTCTTTCAATGAACCATTAACTATCAATGGCAGGTGCCGTCCTTGTTTCTGCTGTGTCTCACCAGTATTTTTATTTCAATTTCGTGTTTGAATGTTGACTGATGCTCCACTGATTGTTACTTTGTCCTGCTAATGTGTGTGTGTGTGTGTGTGTGTGTGTGTGTGTGTGTGTGTGTGTGTGTGTGTGTGTATTTAGTTAAGGGAAACTGGGATGGATGGGAGCCCTGGTCTCTTTGTAGCCCAACCTGTGGAGAAAATTCGCGCCGCACCCGGAAGAGGAAGTGCGTTCCTGACTATGGTGATTACAGGTCAGTCTGTGGTCGTAGGCGAGGAGAAACTCCCACACAACAGAATTCGTGACGTGCATGAATAACTTAGACTTCTTTGACGAGTCGAGTTCTACTGAAGCCCTGAATTGACTTTTTACATAAAAAAAATCTTTGTCAAAGGATTTTTTTTAATTTCACATCAATAAATCACGTCATATTGTGAGATCTTCTCTCCCAGCAGGCACATACAAATATTAACCCCTGTGAGATATTCACATTGAAATTGGGTTAAATTGTGCAGTAAACTGACCAAAATCCCATGTCTTGTAATTTTTCAAACATTAACTTCCATGAAATGCAGTGTTTGAACGATTTTTGTGCTGACGTTCTGTTACTTGTAACATCAAACTGGTTTTCATCTTTAATGAAAAAGTAAATAGAACTGTAAGTCAATTTTCCGTTTTCGAGACCAGGTTCTCAGTTTTACATCTTTGTCCTGATTCAGTCAAGTTTTTTTTCTCTGAAATTAATCTAAAATCCTCCCATCACTGAATTAGTACCATTAAATTACATTAAAATCGGGCCCTGATCACTCACACATTCACCTGTCTGACCTCAAATCAACACATCTCAATTCTTAAATTGGCAATATGACAACTTTGAACTGATTTGCGTTGTCGCTGGGTTATGAGACATCACTTCTATCGGTCAGCTGGTGATTTTAAAAGCCTGTGTTGTATTTATCCTGTCTTCACTCAGGAGTCCTCCAGAGCTTCGAGGCATAAACTGATCGGCCCACTCGTGAATCACCCTGTGTTTGTGTGTGTTACAGAACTATCAATAGTCGCAACAAGGAGAAGGTGGCATTCTTCGGGACTCCAGTCATCAACTGTGTTGCATCACCAGACATCGAACCCTACCAGGTTCAACCCTGTGTAAACGTGCCGGCTTGCACCTAAAGACTCGCCATGATGGGATTATCATGACAACCTCCGTCTGCCATACAAAGAAGTTTGGAAAATTTCATATTTGCGAACTGTTTCACACGTGCAGCCTCTCGATGCTGCTCACTGTTGCTGTTACTTTCATGTTTTATGATTCTGACAGTCCATTATCCTGTCTGTTCTGCCAATAAAGCTCTTGCCCATCTGTTGAGGTGAAGCCTCTGTGTTTTTAACCAAAGAGCCTTGATAACATTTCATCATTCAGTTTTTGGTTTCATTGTATGATTAGGATAATTTCATGTCTGGTCTTTAAACACACATCTGGCACTATGAGGGGCTTATAGCTATTGTTAGCCACCAATAAGCTTGTCTCATTGTCAATAATTAGCAGTAAAACAACAATTGGCAATGCAATTGATGAAATGTATTTTTTCACAGTAGAAAACAGTATTTCCAGTAAATATTGGTGGACAATGTTCCTGCCAATCTGCTTGTAATGCTTGTAAAATACTTCTGAAAGCAACATGCCATATCCCAAATCACAGCAAAATTATGGAGGTGATAACCATGAACAAATTTTGATTGGAAATTCCTTTTGAAAGAAATTGTAAGTAAAGTTTAAAAAAAAAACAAACCTAGAAGAAATGGGAGAAGTGTAAGGAATATGCAACCCTTCAGTTGGAACACGCCCTCAGTCGACACACACTATCCTGGCCCGACGACCATACGATGTTGCAGAGGTGTGTCAGCCAGGACGGCTCCCTGTTTACCAAGGGACACTGCCTGGGTCCACTGTGCAGCCTCCTCCTATCAACCAACTTTCTCCACCACCAATTTCCTCCGCTCTGGTGCAGTGGCCTTACCCCAACCTGACTGTCCGAGAGCCGCTGTAGCTCTCTCCACTGCTTCTGCTGGTGTCCATTTTTGCCCAGTTTTCAAAGTCGGTGTGTTTTTCTGTACTGCCACATCCCTGGAATCCATCAGCATCGTGTGCAGTCTTACCTTAATGCACTTGAAATCCTCGGTGAGACTTGATAGCAGCAACTTGAGGACCCCATCTCCATAGAGCCCCATGGTGGTGAGGCAATGTGGCACGAGGAGCCACCTCTTGATGTAGCCAGTGACTCCTCTTTCCAACCTCTGCACCGTAGAGATAGGGACCCTGTAAACTGCAAGGGGCCACAATATCCTGGGTAGGAGGCCAAACTGCAGTAGTCTGCTGTAGGAAATTGAGTACACCTTGGGGTCCCACAGGAAAAGCTACAGTTCGTTCCTTGGAAGGAGATATCCGGGCGGATGTTTTCAGCCCGCTGCTACCCCAATAAACAGTTAGACAGTCAATGAAGGAATTGTTAAGTTTGGGATCATTCAGCCTGTAACAAATCACAGATGAGTTCGATGATCAGGTGAAGGAAGGAAGGACGACTTTACCGAGTGCCGTCTGATCAAATAGAATTTAACTGTGTCAGCGAGGATCCAGGAGTCCCGCAGCTGGGGGTTCCCTGCCATCGTGGATGACGGCGCCCTCTACAAATGATCTGGAACACTATCTTTGTTCTTTTTCCCATTTTGAAACGGATTGCACGATCATTATGAAGAGATATTGCTTGATGGCCACAATTGTCTTGCAGCAAGTTAGTGTATCACAGACAGACAGGCGGAGGCAAGGATGTATTGATTAAACAACTGTGCTTTATGAAGATGCAGATCCAATTCTACCAACACCCGCCAAAGTACCCCGAGGGCCTTATTTCTCATACCAACAGTTGCAGTAAGAGTGCATCCCTCCCATTATGACATGAATGATGCAGGTTAATGTAACTCAACATCAACAACATTGTACAATTTACATGACACAGCTCTCAAACCCCGATCCGTGGGGAGACTCCCAAACGTCCTTATAGCCGCAAGAGATTAGACATAAGAGATTGCGGTCAGTCTGCCCACCCCACGCTACAGTATATCTTCTTATTGATGAGAATCGTTTTTGTCAGGGGACAGAAATCTGTGGCTCCCACACTAGTGGCATTACAGCTATCCCCAGTAGGTGGCGCTGATGCCCACTGGCCCGACAAGAAAGAACCGAAGAAGAAGAAGAAGAATCGGCGGCGGCGGCGGGGGGAGTAGAAGAAGAGGAGGAAGCGGGATATTTGAAAATAAAATGGCGGAAGTTCGAGCGTAAGTCTGTCCAAAGAATTTTTTATCATCACGTAACATTTAACTTGAGAAATGTGACTTTCAGTCAAACAACACTGTCCCTGACTACTATAGTTTTAGAAATTGGACAGATACTCTAAGCGGGGGTTAGCATGCTAGCTGATGCTAAAACTATTGTTTACATTTTCAACGGTTTCATAGACGGGTGGCATCATATAGTTACATTTCCCTTACGATCCCAAGCCAATTAATTAGTAACGGAGTTATAATTCAACCATGCTTTTTTAAAAAAAAAAAAAAATTTTATTCTTCTGTCTCGAAATAAGCTGTCTCGGAATTCTGAAATAGATATTCAACCTGGTTTTAAATTTGACAATTACTAAATTACATAACATTGTAAATTACTTTTTGTCTCCATTAAATTGTTTTCCCTCTTGCGATTTTGTAATTAACCAAAAGACCCAAAGTCTTTTAGCAATATCACATAAGACATTTTTCTCATAATTATTGTTCTTTACTTTGTGTTCTCATGTTGTCATATCTGAGAAACGTACTAATAGGATGGAGGTTAGCCTCATCACGACAGAATAATGTATGCGAATGAGACCGATCCAAGTGGAACTGTGAGGTTACAGGTGAAGGTGGAGGATTTGAAGTTCTTAAAAGGGCCAACAGTCCATAGCAATGAATAGTGTGGAATAGAGGTGAAGAAACATGTGGAAGCAGTTCTAAAATGGGTAGACAAAACGGTCTGGTGTTATAGGCGATAAAAGAATCAGCCAGAATGCAAGGAGAGGTGAAAAAGACCTGCATGTTGTCTTCTTCAGAGACAGCGGCCCTTACGAAAAAAACGAGAATCGTACGTGAAAGTGGCAGAGGTGAAGATGTTGAGGTGCTCTTTGGAAGTGATGAGGATGGATAGGATCAGGGCTGAGTCCATCAGAGGGACAACACATGTTAGATGTTAGATTACATGTAGAGCGAGTGTGCATATCTGGGTTGAAGGATGCTGAGTCTGGAACTGCCACGCAGGAGGCCTAGAAGGTATTTGACAATATGAAGGTAGCTGGTGTGAGAGAAGAGGATACAGAGCACAGGATTAAATGGAAGTAGATCATTTACCGTGGCAACCCCTGAAGGGAGCAGCGGAAAGGAAAGAAAGACGAAGTAAAGTACAAATGATAATGGCAATTCTGATGCTTTTATTGTAAGAGGAAAAAAAGAGCTGATCCTCAAAGGTTTGACATTGTTTTCTGAAAAAAAATAATTGTGATCTCATTAATTCTTAGTGAAAGGAACACCTCAGCTATTATTTCTATGTGGCACACAGGAAACATTCCCGACATTTTCTCTCTCTCTCGGTCTCTCTGTCACTCACAGCCAAAGTGTTCGGTGATGGACATCGACGTGGCGCATTTTTGTTATTATAACAATGAAAGGATACTTAATAGATTTAGCTTTTGAGTTGACAGTCTCCTCGTCGTTTTGGTTTGCATGATCGTGAGTTGATCAATTGGAGGTTTTCCGGACTATTCTGGACCCACAAGAGGGAAAATGTAAATGCTGACCTTGCAGTTATTGTTTTTCTTTCATTCTGCCCCCTTCTCTCTACTCTTGAATTTGATGCCTTTGTTTTAAGAAATATCTGCACTTTTCACTCCATACATTTGCAAAGCAGGTTCATTGTAATAAAAATAATTTGTCTGTAAACCCTTTTTTACCAGCGTGATGCAGCAGTGTGATCCATCCCTCCTGGAATGTCAAAATGCCACAGAGCAGCTGGACATTGGTGTGGCAGAAATGAAGGTGCTCTACCTCATGGTGTGTTTCTCTTTAAACTCAGACACAATCTGCTTGACAGAAGCAGCAGCTCCACCGTGATTATTTTAAATGGGTGAATTGCGATGGGTGGCCAAGTTGATAAAGTTTGTGTCGGTATGCGTGTGTGTTTGTGTGCGCGCGCACGTGTGTGTGTGTGTGCGCGCATGCGTATGCATGCCTGCATGCACATATTTGCCTGCAGGACAGTCGACGTATCCAGAAGGTTCTGTGGCGTCAGCTGTCTGTTCTGGACTCAATGATGTCCCTTCTAGTGGGTCTGACTTCCTCTCAGGAACTGCTGTCCCAGCCCTGCCCCTCCCAGCCAGGTCGGCCGCATACACTTACAGCACAATGAAGATTTAACATCAGCACTCCGATACATTACAATTCTGTTTTTTCATGATACTGTATTATTCCACCTTACATCACTAGGACATCAAACAGGAGATCCTTGTGTTTTATAGAAGATACACATTTCAGTATTAAAACAAAGCTAGGAGGAGTTGTCTGATAGAATAGCCAATTCCAAGCTCAAGTTCCGATAAAATAAATGACACACACAACAACCTTTAAACAAAACGTATACATTTTGTGTAAATAATCTAGTGTGTACAATATAGTGTGTAAAATGGTGTCTTGACGTGTTCTCGGTAATACCCAGATTTGATATTAACACACTGCACACAATGCAGATCCACTGGTACGGTTGACAGTTCAGAGAGCTGTGTGCATGCGTGTGTGTTTGTCAGATGGTGGGGCTCGCAGCAGGTGGAAGTCTCTGAAAGCAGACAGCAGGGAGAGACTGCAGGAGACTGAAGGTCTGCTCAGAATACTGCAGGAAAGAACAAATGTGATCCACAGCAAACGACACAAGCTGACACAGCTCCTCGAGGAGCAGCACAGCAAGGTGAAACGCACATACACTTAGTGTAACTAAAGATTATTTACACATGAGGTTCCTCAGGTGAACAGAGATGTTACATTGTTCTGTAACAACCAGAGACACTAAATGATTTTGTCACAAAGAACCAATGCGGAAATGGGGGGGGGGGGTAAAATTTGAAAGGGGGCGGGTGTTTTAAAAAAATACGGGGA
>CAAKHD010003935.1:12262-25328 GCA_901007705.1 Fistularia tabacaria | reverse complement strand
CCCTACACGACGCTCTTCCGATCTAGCTAGAAGCGGGAGAAACGAGGAAAGCCCACCCCCCCGCAGCTGCTCTATTTGGCGGGCAGAGGGTTCTCGGGCGTCGTCGGAGTCGCCAGTTCCTTGTAGAAGTTCTCGATCTGCTCCGAGTACATCTTCACCACCACGGGTCGCCTCAGCTTCATGGTGGGTCCTGTTGAAGACACCGACATGGCACCGCGGATCAGTATCACGCGTCTTCGTCATTCACAGGATCTCCGTGGTAGCGGGAAGGTGGCTGTTGGTTAATGAAGCGTCGGGTAATTTGTGAGCGCGCTCAGATCGCGGGGGGGGGAACGATTCCGACAAGGGGCCTTTCTGTGGGGAGTCTGCCGGACATTCACAGGGGATCTTAGGTTTCCCAAAAAGTGGGAACTGATTGATAAATAATTAGGTATTGCTTGCTTCCAACTAAAGGACAAGAAGAGTTGTAGTCAAACTTGTGCATTAAACACATTCAGAAAATAATTCTCAAAAGTATGGATGTGGATGTTCGTGCAGCTGCGTTAAGAACAAAATGTTTGTTTTTTTCTGCCCCCTCACCTCGTCGGCCCCTCAAAGTTCTGCACCGTTTTTCCCATCCAGTTTACTCGTTTTATTCAATTTTACTCCTATTTCATACGTCTTACTCAACTCTTGAAAAGCCAACGTTTTTATATTGTTCTGTGCTTTGCACTAACGGCCACCAGAGGGCACCGTTCGAGACCTAACCCGAACCCGTTCCCTGTTTGAACGTTCATTTTTCAAATTCAAACAGGTAAATATCCTTTTCTCACGGAACCATCGACCTCTTGCTAGCAGTGCTCGCTTCTCCGACTGATGTGTCTTATTAAGCAAACTAAAGAAATTTAACCAGATGGACTTTTTGTCTGGGGGGAAAAAAAACAAAAACAAACAGCTTTTCGGACTTTTCAAGCAGAAACAAAAAAGGTGTCTGTGGCTGATTGTGTGTCCACTCTCGTCGCCAGGCTTCCTCACTCACCGAGCTCCCCTCCAGTGATGGAGAAGTCCCGCTGCAGGACGCTCCACTTCTGGATGCGCTGGGCGTTGGAGGTGGCCCCGCCGTTGACCCTGTTGATCCCCTCCTGGATGGCGGCGTGGACGGCGCGGTCCCGGCCGCCCGCGATCTCCGAGACGCGGGTGGCGCCGCTGCCCAGCTTCTTGACCAACTCCAGCGCCTCCGGGGTGAGCTCGTCCACGGGACTGCCCTCGGCGTTCACCTCGCACTGGAGCGCAAAAACACAACTGAAAGGTCCATCTTGCGCTAACATTTTTTGCCTTCCTATCCAATAACAGCCTTTATTTTCCGGACTATAAGTCAGGACGCTTTTAACACTGGGGCTGAAACAGCTATGCGGCTAATTTATGGATTTTTTTTGGCTGACGAGCTTCATGCATATGCATATGATGCAGCTTTTAAGTTAAAGGCGATCGACCAAAGAAGGAAATAGAGCTGCTGCATCAATGAATCGTTGGCGAGACGTCGGCGACGCCAGCTTGAAAAAGTGACTCAATGCAAAAAGGGCGACAAAAGCTTTCAGAGGTAAAAAAACAAAAAATTAGCAGACGGACCAAACTTGAAAATGTTTTTGAACGCGAGGAGAGCAGACGGCCGAGGTGTTTCCACTGCTGATCAACTCCCACGCTGAAGAAAACTTCAACGGTTTTAGTGCACAGGAGGAAGACGAAGATAGCGATTAGCCGGAGTGGAATGGATGGATGGACGGACTTTTCCTCGTTTCCCTCATTCTTTATCTATTTTAATCCGCCGTGTTCCCGGCGCTGTTTGTAAAAAAGCATTTCCAGTAAATATTCTGTGTCAATACCTCATGTTACAACGTGGACACCTGCAGCCTACTTATGTAAACATATATCAATGACTTATTTTTATTCGATACGGCTTACATTCAGCCTGAACATACGCTCAATAGTTTGGAAACAATCAGTAGTATTTAAGTCCTCCTGAGGATGCGTGGCTTGTCGTTTTCATGGTTACCAGGTGGCCACTAGGGGGCAGCATAGGCCTAGAAGTGTTTGGGTTGTTTTTTTTGCGCCCGTGTAAAAACTCAGATGAGATAAGTCGGAGGAGAAACACTGGGCTGCTGGTGTTGTGAGAAGCAGCTTCAGAATAGCGTAGGTGTGTATCTGATAGCCGTCGCAGCCCGTGGCAACACGCCGCGGAGATAAGAGTGTTATCTGCGACGTCGCCGCTCGTAGCTGTCTGAAGTCTTACCTTTATGGTGAGAAGCATGGAGAGGAACTTCTTCCTGTCTCCGATCAACATGGCGTTGCTGATCAGCGGCAGGGCCTCCTTCACCGCGTCCTCGATGGGGACGGGGGGGATGTTCTCCCCTCCCGCGGTGATGATCAGCTCTGGAGTCAGACAGGGTTGCGTTTCAGACGTTTGGAGAAGCCCTCAGGTTGGTGTCTCTCTCGGGTCTTCGGCAGCTCACCTTTAATCCGCCCGGTGATGAAGAGGAACCCGTTGGGGTCCTGCTTGCCCAGGTCGCCGGAGTGCAGCCAGCCCTCCGCGTCCAGAGCCTCCTCGGTCTTCTCGGGCATGTTGAGGTAGCCCATGAAGACGTGGCGACCCCAGAAGCAGATCTCGCCGTTCCCCTCCTCGTCCTGGTTGTCCAGCTTCGTCGTGCATCCCGGCAGCTCCTTCCCGCAGCTGCGGGACACATGAACGAACATCTCCTCAGTTCGCCGGGAAGGAAAAAAAAAACCCAAACCCCGGTGCGGAGAGCGGAAAGACGGCTACCTGGTGAGCCTGAAGGCATCTGGGAGGGAGATGGTGTGAGGTCCGGTGCTCTCGCTCATGCCGTACAGCTCGTAGAGGGGAATGTCCAGGCTGAGGAAAAACTCCAGCGTGTCTTTGGTGATGGGGGCGGCGCCCGTGTAGCACCTGGTGCATCGGTCCAGACCCAGAGCCTTACGCACCTTCTTGAACACCAGCTTCTTGGCCACGCGGTAGCTGAACGTACGTCCGGCGGCGCCGTTTCTAGAAAGATAGCGGCGAGAGAAAAAAAAAAGGCCCATTTGAAATTTTTGTTCCCAAATGCGCAGCAGACGGTAGGAAAAACACCTCAACCCCGTGATCAAATGTCCCAAAATCTGCTCGTACTGATTCATCTTGCTCAGGTTCGTCTGCAGCCCCACGTCTTTGGCCCAGGCGGCCACCTTTCTGCGCACGGTGGAGGATTTGGCCCCCAGGGACTTCATCTTCTCCTGCATCTTCTCCCAGACGCGGGGGACGCCCATGAAGGCCGTGGGACGCACCTCCTTCAGGGTGTTGACCAGGGAGCCCTGCGGGACAGGTAGGAACGCCGTAACGACCGGTACGGACACACACGAACACACGTCGGACAAATGAAGTATCCCCCAGCGTCTCGCCAGGGTGATTTTCCCCCCCTGACTGTCATTTAGCTCGCCGATTATCAGCCGCCGTCGCTGTTTCGCTTCATCCCGTGTGAGGAGACGCGCCAAGAACAAGGAGGGAGGATCCAAACCGGGCCTCGGATGTTCCAAACCCGGACTTTTCCCCGGGCGCTCCTTTTTTGTTTTTCCCCGATAATCTTTAAGCCAGAACGGAGGGGCGATCGAACGGCCCCAAAATAAGCAAACGGAGGAGCCTGAGATACACTTCCAACGCCAGCCGGTGACTCGGGCTTATGAAAGGAAAGAAACAGGGCCTTTTTCAGTGCAGCAGGCCAGCGTCGGGCCCTCGGGACAGACCTTTGCTTCGCGGTAATTGCATTTCACACTTGACTTACGGTGGGTTCAGGGATGATGACAATTAAATCAAAAAAATGTCTGTCGTTTTTTGGGTGGGTTTTTTTTCGCAGTGGAACAAATGATCCCTGGTCACACTCACCTTGAGGGCGTCCGGGTTGGCGAAGTACGTGGCCCCGCCGACCCTCATGGGGCACCAGATGTCGATCATCTGCGCCGCGATGTGGCTGAGGGGCAGGTAGCTGACCACCACCTCCTGGGCTTCGGAGGCGTCCCTCAGGCGCACGTGGCGGCAGGTGGACAGCGCCGTCCACGTCAGCTGCGGGTCGGGGAGGAATTCGTGTCACCGGCCGCTCATAACGAAACTTAAAAAACGGGGCCGGCTCATTTGGAAACGTACGTTGTCGTGGCTGAGCATGACTCCCTTGGGCTGGCCCGTCGTCCCGGAGGTGTAGATGAGCGTGCAGCACTGGTTGGGTCTCTGACTGGAAATGATCTCATCCAGAGGAGCGTCTGGCTCATCGCGGCCCAAATCCAGAAACTCTGCCCACTGCAGAAGAAAAACATTTTTATTTATTTTCTCCCAAGCTGAATCCACATCGAATTTTTTTTCAAAATTCCCCCAAAACAGGATTTACTTACAGAGTAAATATTTGGTCTCTTCTCTTTTAACGTGTCTTTGTACTGGATGATGGCTTTCAAGTGCGGCAGCTTGTCCTCCACCTGGGAGCAACCAGGAGACACTGAAGAATGACTGACAGCGTGTGTGTGTGAGTGTGTGTGTGTGTGTCATATCATCTCCCTCTGACATGATGTCATTTATTCTCCCTTATCTGCCTTTTCAAATGCTCACGTTTCAGGAAAGCTCTCCATAAAAAGTTTTGATTCCTTCCTTCCTTCATTCATTCGTCTTGTCACATCACATAGAAACATGGTGAATTCACACATCTGGGCAATGTAGGGTCTCCAGTGAACCTCCTGCATGTTTTTGGAACCCGGAGAACCCTGAGGAACCCCGCAGAGACACGGGGAGAACGTGGAGACTCCACGCAGAAAGGCCGAGGACCTTCTGGCTGCAAGGCGGAAGAGCTCACCGCTGCACCAGCGTGCAGATAGAAGTTTCAGAATTCGGTCCTGATTTTTTCCATTTTTTTTTTTTTTTAATCTCCCGGCTTCTCCCGTTGTGCGTCTCACCTGCAGGATCTTCTGGAGCTGCTTGTGGTTCTCCACCACGATGATGTTGGCCTTGCAGTTGTCCGCCACGTACTGGCACGCCTCTGGAGAGTTGGTGGTGTAGATGCCCACCGCGAAGCCCCTGGAAAACAGGCGAGGCCCACACGCTCAGCGCACAGCCGGAGCTTCTCCAGGAGGAGCACCAAGCTATCCCTTCGCCGTGATGCTACCGGAGGTTAAAGCCGTCCGATGGCACGTTGGGATGAGCAGCTCTTATTACAGCCGTTCACATCTAGAAACAAATGTGATTTTCCGCAAGATCGGGAAACACCTGTGTGAATTATCGGTTTCACTGAAAGGGGGCCGCAGACGTCTGTAAAACCAGCAGGACTCGACGGCGGGATGGTTGCGATCAATCCTCCGAAATAGTTTCGGTCATTTAGAAACAGGATGTGCGGACTGGTTAAACAGGCCGGCGTCTGTGGATCTTCACATTCCTGTATGCGGCTCAGGGGGAAGCGCCTCCTCCCGTCTGCGTTTACAGAAAAAATGTTATGGAATCAAAGTGAGTGTCAGACCCCCCCCCCCCCTCCCCGGACGCCACGGCGTCGCCGTTTTATTCTCGACCGGCCGCCGGGTTTTGGTTTCTCGGTGATTATCTCTCTCTTTCTCTCTCTCCTCTTTCCCTTCGCGGAAATGTCACGGGTGTTTGTTAAAAAGCGGAGCGGCGGACGCGACCGAAGGGCATCTCTTTGGCGTCTCAGTCAAATGACCTGACGCGGGAACGGATTGGCGACGCCGCAGAAACGAACCCGTGCAACACGGGAGCTCTCTGTGCACGTCAGAGCGGCCTCCGCACGGACGTTCGACGCTATTGGAGGCTATGCGTTACGTCCCCGAGGCGCTTGGACGCGCGGGACCGGCGAGGGGGGGGGGGGGGTACTCACCCGGCCAGGATGGCTCCGATATCCGCGATGAACCACTCCACCGAGTTGAAGCCCAGGATGCCGACGCCGTGGTACGGCTCCAGACCCAGCTGCCAGACAGACCAACACAACCAGTTCAAAATACCGCTTCGTCGTTTGACACTGTTTTGCATTTGACCCAGCCGCGATGCTAACGCTGAGCGTCATAGGAAACCGTTCCTGCCGGCAGCCATCTGACTGTTTCATCCCGCGCTGACATTCGGTGTCAGCTGGCAGTCGTCATGAGTCGTCATGTGCAATGACTCTCCGTATGTGCAACCATCCCATTGTCTTCTGTGCAACGACACAGAAATACTACATGGAATCATGTACATGTAAACACACATGTATTTACCCTACATATATTTTTATATACCTTTAATTTATTTTTATGTATTTCTTTTGATCTTTACCGATTTCATTTTATTTTTTTTATTTTTTATTATTCACTATTTTATTCTTTATTTTTATCTAGAGTTCTATTTTGATTCGTCTTCACTTTATTCTGTGAGCAGGAGCTGCTTTCAGCAAAAAGCACTTCGGATTTCTGTTCTGATTGGCCGGTGTTCTCAAGTTGAACGTACTTGCTCGGCGGGGTGAGGTTGACCACGTCCGGCCGCGGAATCTAGAAATAAAACCCCCTTGTATCATTTCATTTGTGCGCCCACACGGTGGAAAACGTGCTTTTTTTTCGGGGGAACGCCATTGATCAGCTGATGGGGGCGGGTGGCAGTTTCCTCCCCTGCTTTTTGTATGAGACGGTCCGTTTCATCGCACCGACTCGGGCATATTTGTGGATTGTGAGCGACGTGCGGCTTCGGCTGTTCCTCGCCGTCCGTCGGGTTTCACCATAAGCCCGGAGTGGGTGTTGGGACGGAATTTCAGCCCCGACCCTTCGTTTCCGTATCCTGCAACCAGCCAGAATTCAGGTCAATGGTTCAAAAAACCTCGCCTCCCTTGTCTTGCGGAATCCAGAAGTTTCCAGGCGATGGGAAATTTACAGCCTGTGTCACATTTTCCAACCCTTGTCCGGCCAGTTCACTCAAGAAGAGCCTGTAAATTCTTCCGCTTCGAGGGTTGTTTTCTATCTTTTGTACAAAAGAAGCCGCAGCCAAAAAAATGTCCTTGGCAGAACCAGGATGCAGCGGTGGCACCGTTATCCGGGAACACTTTTTCATGTTGGATCGTCTTTCTTTCCACGCGTTTACGACGGCTGGCTCCCCGGCCGGGACCTCTTTCAGTTTGAGGAATTGAAGTAATCCGAGAATTGTAGGGCGAGATTGTAAATGAAAACATCCGCTTAATCTAAGACGTCCAGAGCGTGTGCTTGCATCGAAACGTGATGGGATTTCAGGTCCTTGCTCAATGCAGGACTTTGTTTTTGTCTCAAATCGCAGCTCCCGGCGGCTCAAGCGGAATAACACGGAAAGCCGAACATGTTCCCGAAGGTCTGACCGTGGAAATCGATGCAACTCAGACACGGTCGAAATCTCCCGAAGCCACGGGCTTCACCGCAGCGCGTCCCGTGAAAGCTTTTCTGTTCCCGCGCGAATTAGAGAACGCCGATTCTTGAAAGCCGTTACCTTCAGGAAGCTCTTGGCCGCTGTGCGACAGGCCTGGTAATATTCTTTGTAGTTCAGGCTCTCCTGCCGGTCGCCCTCCTTCCAGCCCAGAGCCGTGTTGTTGCCGAACCTCTCCACGGTGGAGGTGAACAGCTGGTTGACCGTCAGGGGCGTCTCGGCGGCCAGGCCGGAGTCCCCCATTCGCAGTTTCACTTCCCCGTCGCCCCGAGACGTCCAAAGCCCCAACTCTGCCGCCGCCGCCACTGACAGGGAGTCCGGGCGCTGGGCTTTGACTGGAAGAGCACAGACCGGGGGGAAGGGAATAGATCACAAAAGGCACTCTGTATTTCGAATTGTGTATAAAGTCGCCCCAGATCGTTGGGCTCGCGCCTTCGGCGGCAGCGCGACTGCACAAGTTGCGCCGTGACCGATGCCTCCATGGCGGCGGTTCACGGGTCCCACCGGCATTATCCGGCCATCACACAAACCCCCGGAGGACTTGTTAAATCAAAATCATCCGTGCTGCTGCGGGACCAGATTGACCATAACAGGCCTTTTCCACTTTCAGGAGAAAAACCCGCCGAGGAGACACACCGATTACAGAGATCTGAAATGTGAGCAGGAGCCCGAGACGCTCAGATGGGTAGCTACTTTAGTCATCACCGCAGGAGAGTCAGCGGTACACACACACACACACACACACACACACACACTCTGACCGGTACATTAATGAAGTGAAGAGTCATGCAATAAATACTGGTTGAAAAGGAAGATGTATGATATAAATACTGTTAGAAAACCAAAAAGGATGCAATAAATACCAGTTAAAAATGAAAAAGTTTATGATAAGTACCAGTAAAATTCCCAGGAAGATGCAATGAATACCATTGGAATAAGAAGTATGCAATAAATACGATAAATACTAGAGAAATACAAAGATGTATGCAATAAATATCAGTACAAATTGAAGAAGTATGCAATAAGTACCAATAAAACACAAAGATATATGCAATAAATACCAGTATAATAAGAAGTATGCAAAAAATACTAGTTAAATATGAAAAAGTATGTAATAAGTACCAGTAAAATTTCCAGGAGGATGCAATGAATATCAGTAGAATAAGAAGTATGCAGTAAATACTAGTAGAATGCAAAGAAATATGCAATAAATACTAGAAGAATACAAAGATGTATGCAATAAATATCAGTGCAATCTGAAGAAGTATGCAATAAGTACTAGTAGAATGAGAAGTTTACAATAAATACCAATAAAACACAAAGATATATGCAATAAATACCTGTATAATAAGAAGTAGGCAATAAATACTAGTAGAATGTGAACAAGTATGCAATAAATACTCGTAGAATACAAAGATGTGTGCAATAAGTACTGATAGAATACCAAGAAGGATGCAATAAATACCAGTAGAATAAGAAGTGTGCAATAAATACGAGTAGACTACAAAGATATAAGCAATAAATACCAGTATAATAAGTAGGCAATAAATACTAGTAGAATGTGAAGAAGTAGGTTATAAATACCAGTAGAATAAGAAGTATGTAATAAATACCAGTAGAATAAGAAGTTTGTTATAAATACCAGTAGAATAAGAAGTATGCAATAGATACGAGAAGAATACGAAGAAGTATTCAATAAAAACTAGTAGAATACAAAGAAGTATTCAATAAATACTAGAATAGGAAGAAGAATGAAGTATACCAGTACAAATTGAAGTAGTATGCGGTAAATAATACTAGAATATGGAGAAATATGCAATAAATAATTGTAGAATAAGAAGTGTGCAACAAACACTTGTAGAATACAAAGAAGTATTCAATTAATACTCGAAGAGTACGAAAAAGTATTCAATAAATACTGGAATAATAACAAGCTGCTGCTTGGAGGAAAAGAACAGATCATTTTTTCCTGGTAAATCTCCGTCTGCCGTGATGGTGTTTTCTGACGAGCCTCCTGCCGTCCTCAGCCATCAAACCAAAAGAATCTTGATGCAGATCAAATGACTGAACACTACACTGGGAAAGGAGGACCAGGAGGAACCTCTGCGCTTCACCTTTGACCCGAACAAACAGCCCCGATCCAGGCCAGCAAAAATACTCCGTCCCCTTCCAGCGGCTCAGTCCTCCGCGGTTTACTTGTTCGGTTTACTTTGGGATGTCGGCGGAGCCGTGGCCTGGAGACGCCTCGGTGCTTTGGTAAGAAAAAAGGGAAGTCTGTATGACCGGAAAGGCACGTGAGGTCGACGGCCGAAAGCACAAACGCAGTAATATGCTATGTGTGTGTGTGTGTGTGTGTGTGTGTGTGTGTGTGTGCGCGTGTGTGCGTGTGTGTGCGTGTGTGTGCGTGCGTGTGTGTGCGCGCGCGCGCAGCTGCTTATCGCTGGTGCAACAGGAAGTGCTGCTTCTCGTGCAGAGTGGCTGCAACGACATACAGTCATAAGGTTGCTGGTTTGATTCACGGCTTCTCTGGTCTGCATGTGTGTGACCGGGTGAATGGTGCCACACACACACACACACACACACACACACACACACACACACACACACACACACACACAAACACGCGGATCCTCGTCGAACCCCGTGTCCGTGTTTTCCAGCGCGTGAGGAGGCAGGAAGGAAAGTTAAAATGGAGGATGAGGTCAGTAACGGGAAGCGCTGCATGTTACCGAGTTCATCCACTTCCTCAGGAAAGGAAGCACGTCTGATAGGAGATGATGGGCTATGGTGTGTGTGTGTGTGTGTGTGTGTCTGTCACCTGTTTGTGTGTTGGAGCTGTGCTCGGCGGTGGCTTCCAGCGTCTCGCCGTTGCTGCTGCCGCCGCCGACGGCCCACTGGGAACCAATCTCCTCGTCCCTCTCCTGCGTGGACTCCTCCTCGGACGACTCGCTGCAGCCGAAGAGGAAACGTGATGAACAAACAACACTCCCGTCCGCAGACCCAAACACCGGCACGTCACCGTGCACGTCCTCGCGGAGAAAACCCCCTGCGGCCCCGGACAGCGGTTTCGGATAAGTCGTATTAACAGAACGCTGAAAAACAATGCCGGACGTTCACTGGAGACCCCGAATTGTCCAGACGTGTGAATGAGAGGGTGGATGGTTGCATGTCTACATGATGGCTGGGTGACAGAGTGAGTGGTTTTATGTCTCTTTATGACTTGTAGATGAGAAGGTGAATGGTTGCATGGCTCTATATGTTTGTGTGAACGAGAGGGTGAATAGTTGTACGTCTCTATATGACGTGTGAATCCCGCGACCCTGAGTTCACGATAAGCGGTAAATATAATGAACGAATGAAAATGTCACTCGTCCACGATGCGCAAAAAATCTTCCCGTCCCTTGCAGGTCACGTGAAGGTGACGCGGAGGCGCCTTGATGTGCGAGGACCTACAGGGCCGGGTCCGTCGTGACGGCGTCCAGGGAGGCCGCGCCGCAGGAGGACTCCAGGAAGGCCTCCGACTGGGACGTCTCCATGGCGACGACCTCGGTGGGCTCACACGCGGTCACTGGACAGAGCGGAGCCAGAGATCAGTGACAGGTAAACACAGATCGCTTACAGTCCCCCGAAATAATAGGAACGCACGATCGAACGCGTAGAAGTTCTGCGCAGGTCTGGTTTGACGCTTCAGCCGCCTCTTTCTGATTGGTCAAAGCCAGGTTGCCTGATTGCTCTCAAAGTGTATTTGCTCCTCTGCTCTAATTGCATGTAAACGAAAAGTGACGCCGCAGTGTGACGTTCGGTGACCTGCAACGTTTCGCAGTTCTCTCACCCGAGTGTCGCTCTAGGTGGGGTTGTTCTTATATTCTCACCTCCTCTTTAGGGCCTCTGTCCGTTTTCCTTTTAAATGTTTTTATTTCTTCTTCTTTTCCTTTGGGCTTTTCCCTGTCAGGGGTCGCCACAGCGAATCAACCTTCTCCATCTAACCCTATTCTGGCAGCTCCAATTCCAGCATCCGTCTACCTATATGTTCCCTATCCCTCCTCTGTAGATGACCCAACCTGGCTTCTCTGACCCTTCTCTCCAAAACATCTAACATTTCATGTTTTTATCTAATTGAGAAAATTTACCTGAAATGTTCACTCATTCAGTCGGTCACACATGCAGACGTTCACCCTCTCATTCACACGTCTCCAATGAACCTCCTGCGGGAGGAACCCCTCGCAGGAGGACATGGAGAGTCCACACAGAGGGGCCTCCCCGTGGGAATCCAACCGGGGACCCCATCTGAAATTTTCATTTAGCTCCAACGCGAACAAGGACATCCCCGCGAAGGACCACGTCGGCCCCGGCCGTCTTCACAGGCCCCGAAAGCGGCAGCCGCCGCCCGATTTGACCGATTCGCAGCAGATAAGCCGCCGATAAATTTCGTGTTCAGTCGCCCGAACCCTGCCCGCGGATTCCTCCCCGCTCTTGTATTGTCCCTTTGTAAAGTTTATTTATTTTGAGACATGTGATGACAGAAGAGAAGATAGCCAAACATTCTGACTTATAAATAAGCCGAAGCCACGTGGCAGCCGGGCCAAAACAGCCCGGCGGCGCCGGAGCCCACACCTGATGTGACGCTCCTTCACATCCAGGCTTCCTGCAGAGACCTGCAGCGCCGCTGCTCTGCTTATATAAGGGAGGGGGGGGTGGAAACACATACCAGCGGCTTCATCCGCCTTTTGTGACCTCTCGGCCTGCCGCTACTGGCCTGTCAGGACATTTGGGTTTCGGCTAGTGGGGAGAAAAAAAAAAGAGGGCTCCGACGGGGCCGGGAGGCAAAACGTTCCCCTTCGTCTTTTTGCGATCTTGACCGCCGTTTGGAGGAAACCGTATCGGCCGCGACGATATAAAGAAAAGACAAACACGGGGATTCCTGAAATTCCGCGACGGTTGGAAAATTCAGCAGCACGCGTGTTAGAAAACCAAAAATCAATACTGGGCCGATGAAATCGATTTACGCCGATCATGTGAGGAGCAGCCGGCTGACGCCGGCCGTCCTGGTTCTCTGCAGAGGCCCGGAGACCTTCGGCCAAAAACAAAAATATGACTGTAGAACCTCGAGGCCGCCGTCAGCAGGTATTGATATTTCTGTCGCGCCGCCGATTTCTGAAACGACACATTTAACTCATTCAGTTTAGCGCGTGTTGCATCCTGACCCCTCCTGACAAAGCAAGAACCCATCTAGCACCGACGGACTGGATCCCAGGCTCGCAGATTGCCGTGTTCACAGTTAAGAAATCGGACTTCGCACCGGAAACGGCGCGGTGTCTTTTCATTGTCGGTCCAAAACACTGTGACGAAGTGAAAGAACGGGAGGAATGAAGTTGTCACGCAGCAGAAGACGCCGCCGGCGACCACCAAAGTGATTTATGGGGTTTCCTACATGGCAGCTTCTTCCAGGTAGAAACCTGGAAGAAGCTGCCGTGAAGGAACGCTGGATGGTTCATCCAATGGACTCGGATCTGCGTGACATCATTACTCCCAACTGCGCTCATGCAATGGAGGGGGGGGGGGGGGGGGGGGGGGTTTTCCCCCAACGGGGCGCCCCGTGTCCCCGTCCGGGTGCTTGTCATTCCCGCAACAGTTGGCGGG
>CAAKHD010003935.1:0-10000 GCA_901007705.1 Fistularia tabacaria | reverse complement strand
AATGTGTTTATGTGAACGTATGTGTGTGTTTTCATAAAATATGTCTATTGGTGTATGAAAAGAAAATCTGTCTAAAAGGCTTTTGAGCCTTTTTAATACTCTTAAAATCAAGATTGGAAGTCTTATAGATTGGAAGTCTATATACATATATAATCTATATATTTCGATATATATGTGTATGTATATATTTCGATATATATATATATGTATGTGTGTGTATATATATATATTAATTTCCCCTATTGATTAACTATTTACTATTATTATTATCATTATCGCTATAATAATCATCATCATTATGATTATGATTATTATTATTATTATTATTATTATTATTATTATTATTATTATTATTATTATTATTATTATTATTATTATTATTACTATTTAGTAGGATCACTTAATTGGAATCCTTTGTTCCCTTTTCTGTTGTTTCACACAGCAACCTTTTGATTGTTAAAACCTGATTGGAATTACCAGAATATGTTTCATTGACTATTTAAAACAAAAAAGATTAAAAAATGTGTCACGGATCAGTGTCTGGGTGTGACCGGGTCGGAATGGGGCATCCGGGGTTAAGTTGTGCAGGAACTTGGGAATGTGACCCAACATTAACATTGTCCTATTGTCTATAGATGGTTAATGATACACCTGTAGAGGAACCTGCAGGTTAAAATGTAACCTGTAGGGAGTCAATGCAGAACTATTAACTTCAACAGGAGGACTCTTCTTTTTGGTCACCGCCACCCTCAGGGTATTTGTTTTCCTAAATGCTTGTTTGGTCTTTTTTTGTCCTCTTCCTACAAGGGCTCGCGTCTTTGTTTTAGCATCTCGACTATCAGGTCTGGCCTCAGTCAACCAGAAGGACAGGATCGACGAGGCTGCTTTAGGATTTGAAAATCATGTAAAGTCATCCTGCTATCACATTTAACAACTATATGTATATATATATATACCATGATAAAAAATGATAACTATTAAATGAATGGGGGGAATAAATAAATTATAAATGATGATAATAATAGAAATAATAATAATAATAATAGTAAGTAGTAAATGAAAGTGGAAAAATAAATGAAATAAATGATGATGATAATAGAAATAATAATACTTATGATAATAGTAAATAGAAAATGAAAGTGGGGACATAAATCAATTAAATAAATGATAATAATAGAAATAATAATAAAAGTAAAGAGTTAATGAAGTGGGGATATAAATCAATTAAATAAATGATGACAACAGAAATAATAATAATAATCATAATCATAATCATAATCATAATCATCATGATAAATGCCAAATGAAAGGGGGGAAATAAATAAAGTAAAGTAAAATAATAATACATAGCAAATGGGTTGGGGGATAAATGAATGAAACTCATAAATGATACAAACACACACATATGCACAGAACTTCCTTTTTTTCCCCCTCCAGTGTGTTTTCATCTGGGCGTCTCCTGCGTCGTGCGGCGTTTCTCTGACGGACCGCAGGACGCATTTTCTATCCGCCTCCAGCTGTTTGTTTTTTGTTTTTTTTTTTCGTTTCTCGCCGATCTCCGTCATCCGCAGGCCGCCGTGGAGAGAGCGCTTCTCAGCCAATCACGACGAGCGACGGCGTCACGCGACAGCGGACGTCGACTGACCCAGTACGCAGACGCGGAAGTGACAGGTGGCCGCGGGGAGAGATGCCGAGGTTACTTCCGGTCAGTGACATCGCAGCCTCGACTTTATTATTTTTATTTACTTTATTTTATTTTATTGTACAATTTGTTGTTCTTGAATCCCACAGACTGGGAAGAGATTGTTTGTAACACGTCAACATCTTTGACATCGATGTCTGCTCTGACTGCAAGTCGGCTACATTGGCAGGATAAAATACATAATCTTTACATAATTTAAAATACGAAAGTATTTATTTAAGAATTCATTTAATCGCTGGCTGCCTTTTTGCCTGAGGCAATGTTTTTGAAAATACAACATTATCAACATAAGTCTTGTATTGCATCCTCTTTTCCGACTGGTTTTCTGTTAACTTTATACTTTTCCTCCTTCCAGAAATCAAGTGTTGCATCTATAAGTCTCAACCGTTAACGACAGGATTCCCTATTTCTTCTCACTGTGACCATATTTGGTTTATAATCTCGTGTATACACAAATGAGTTATTTTTATCAGTTTGAATTACAACCAACACTTGCTGTACCCCTTCAGCAAAGTATTTTCAACACTTGAAATGTGCCAGCTTACCCGACGGGGGGCGGCGGGAGAAGGAAACTGGCGGTTGCCTCTTGAAGCTTGAGATGTAGATGGAAAGTACACATTTTATTTATTAAGAGGAGAGGGAAGTCGGGGGAGCAAATTGTCCCATCACCATAGAGATTTTTAATGAACACAAACAAAATTGGCTAAAACAGAGCCCCATGACAGGAAAGGGGAGGAGATCGCAACCGAATCGTGTAATTAAACATTGAGCAATTTTGGTTTGTTTTCTCGCTCACAGCCTCTTTATAGAGCTCAAAGTGATCATGCACTTAAAACAATGATGGAGGCCCTGGAATCAGAGCAGTGCACTTATGTCATTCCAATGAAGCTGCTGTTACACAAATTGCTCCCTTGGCATTTAAAAAATTGACATGTAGACTCAGAAATACCGAGTGTTAATCCTCATCGGCCAGAAATGCATCTGAAAGAAAGAGAGCGAAAACAAAGTAGGACTAAACATTCACGATGCAGAGACAAACCAATCTGCAGTGGGTGCCAGCAGAGGTATAGGAGTTATTGTTTACCAAGATGAGAGAAAAGCTAAAGGCGACAGCGTGTTCTGGTCATTTGGGTGGTTTGAGCTACCGTCCGCCATCCGTTTTTAGATTTATCGTTTGACTTTTAAACTATGATAATATATTTGAATATTAAAGATAGGAGGCTTGATGTCGACAGACTCGACCCTGGTTTGGACAAAAGACAAAAAAACAAATCATCATAATTCACTGTTGAATGTAAAATACTGACTTTCTTTCCAAAATGGCCAAACTTAAAGCTTTATCGTTCTTTGCCCAAAATAAATTGGAGTCACACTTCTTTGGAGATGACTGAGTTTTATTTGTTCCGTTTTCACCCGACACACAACCCAGCTCTTAGCAACAGAGAAGCATTTCAAGCCTACTTCTGCATCCTTGATGGTATTTCTAAGCTTTTAGATTTAGCAGGCTGGTTATTAGCACAGTTTCGGTAGATATGAAAATAAATGCCGTGGTCTCTCTCGTCATTCAAAAGACTGAAATAGCCATTTTGTATTGGTGGATAATTTTGAAATGTAGTCCTCACAGATCATCCCAGAGCTTGATGGTCGGGCTTATGGCCGTCTGGTACGAGCCAAGGCCTTTTCTTATTCTATGATGAAACCAGCAGACGTCACCCATTCAGATTTTTAGTTTTTCAAAGTGTATTTTCACATGAAAGTTGTTTTATTATCCAGAAGTTTTTTTTCTGCCTCCGACTTTTTGGTGCCCCAATAGTTTGATGCACAGCAGTCGACCTAAGAAGGCTTGCTTTTGAAATTCCTCTCTTTTTGTTTTTCCAATGCAAACGAGCAAACAAGAATTGTAAAATGAGGTTTTAAAAAACAAATATCCGTGTTTTCCCTTCCCCGAATCCAGAGGATTTAAAAGCATGGACAAAAATGGCGGCTGGAGTCCCCTGGTGGCCGGTAGCCACACTCGATCGAAGATTGAAAGCGAGGAAAACGTGTAGTATAAATAAATGCATGATAATACACAATAAGTGAAATTGAGAAAGCAAAGTAAGGCTTGCGGGAAGAACTGAGCAGAGGTCAGCAGTGATTGTGAAAAGCTGTGATGCGTTGGAAGACCGTTGTGCAATGCTCGGTGACCAGTGTGCCATCAAACGCGTTGCGAGTTGAAGTCCTGCTGATCTTCTCCACGCGGTGATGCAGCTCCCAACACTTCAGCTGTAGAAGCTGCCGAACGTCCTCAGCCTCCACAGAAAGTACAGCCACTCCTGAGCCGCCTTTGCTATCTGTGTGGGGTTTTAGTGAGCAGCTGTTGTGGATGCCCAGGCATTTCAAGCTGCTCACCCTCTCCAGGATGAACAGTGGCCATCATCATCTACCATCATCCACTATCCTCGGTCTTGTCCGCTTTGAGGAGGCGTTTTTTTGCCAGACTATCCTTTTCCTTAGGCGTCCTCCGTGAACTTTGGGATGACGTTGTCCTCGTGGGAGGCCATACAGTCGCGGATGAACAGGGTGGAAAGCAGGGGAACCTTTTTGGCTGAGTCAGCCATGAAAACCACATGCTTTAAAATATATTTCTGTGAGAGCCGTATCATTATTTTTCAACACTGAATACAACTAATCGTGTGACTTTTCAAGTAAGACCGACAATAATAAAGTACAATAAGTCTCTTAATTTATTCTCTTTATTTACATTGTTATGCTGGAGTTGACTAATAATAAATAAATGATAAAATACGCGGCTTCTGCCTCATGGTGTTGCTGATGGCTTCGTGGTCTGGTTGGTATGCGGTGAGGTTAAGCTTCATTCATTCATTCATTCACGAATGGCTTTCCGTTCCTCATTATTGCTAAAGAACCACTAGCCGACAAGCTGAACTCCAGTCACCTTGTCGGGTCCAAACGCGGAGTCGCTGCTGACTGGCTTGCACTCTGCATAATAGCTCTTAGCATGCTTTCTGCCTGCTGTCCCCCACCGGATGTTTCCAAGCAAATGTGGCGTGGCGTGTCTCAAATTGTCGCTTTACAGTTGACCGTTTCACCAATGAAATTTTAGCAGCGCATATTAGACAAACATCAGAACCTGCTCTCTCTACAACGGCCAATTCCTTGGTCCATTTCAACAGGAATGGCCGTCTCTTTTTCTTTTCGCCATCCTCACAGCCAGCAGGGTTTGCTGTGCATAAATGAGCTAGCTGACTATTTCATTAGAAGGAGGGAAGTTGACCTCTTCACCTTGGCAGCCGCATTATCCACTAAAAACGAGTTTTGAAGTCGGACCAACCCTCAACAGATGCAATATAAAATAAATGTGCAATTATTTTGCACTTATCATGTTAAGAAATGTCAGCTAAGACTTATCTGCCAGCCGGACGCCACATCTGGCTCCTGGCCCCTGGTGTAGAGGAAGGGGCTGACCACGCATTCTTGTGGAAGCCCTGTTACCCAACACACCACAGCTACATCGGTGAAGGGCGTCCTGATGGAGGTGTCTCTGTCCTCCAGCTGGGCGAGGGAGTAGTGGAGGGCCGCGACTGAGTTTGACCTGCCGGGTCAGTATGCAAACTGCAGGGGGGGGGGGGGTCAAGGGTTCTCTGAACGTGGACCAGCAACACTCTATCAAGGCACTTGTTGGTGATTGGAGTGGTTGCCACTGGTCTGTATGTGTAACCATTCAGGCAGGGAGGACGGGCTTACTGGGAAATTGCGGGAAGATGCTCTGGCCGAGGGAGAGGTTGAAGGTTGATTTGGGAACATCAACCAGCGTGTTGGCACACGTTCTGAGGGCTCGGCCCCGTGATGTTGTCATGTCCTGCTGCCTTGGGGGGGGGGGGTGATATTCCTCAGGGCTTTGTGTACCTGGCCGTCTCTGTGCTTTAGCTAACAGTCTCAGGGCGAGAGTAGAAGGACTGTCTTCCCACAAAGAGATGAAATCTTAGTGTCCCTGTATGCCCTGCGTTTCTTACTGGGATAAGAAAACTAAAAATGTCTCTCCCAGTCTTTGGTTGACGCCCATAGTTGTGCTATTCTATATTTTATTCATTCAAATACGTACGTATATCCAACAATAAAACAGATTGCTGCATGAGCGGAGGCAGAGTACAACAGCATTGGACAAATTCTTCTTTTGTTATTGAACCCATCCAATGTCCAATAAAACACCCACAAATGACTGCAATCTATATGCTCTAGTTATAGAGAAGAATTTAAACTTCATGCGTAAAAACCTTAAAATATAGTTGTGGCAAAATGGCAATACTGTTGGTACTGATTTTTTTCATTCAGCAGGGATGCTAAATGAACTCATGAATGCAACTTCATCTTAACGGATTATAGTTTGAAATCACTTTCTTCCCTATGCATATGGATCAATAAATGAAATCTGATTCTGATTCACACAACTTGTGAACCAGGGTTGAATAAAGAGCCCTAACTGCCCACCTAGTTACCCAGTGAGCCTCAGCTTCCCCTGTGCAGGGTTGCTTCTGCAGGCCTCTGGCTCCCCCGTGTGGCCAAAATCCGAAGTACAACAACAGACCGGGCGCTTTCTGACATGAGGTTTGTAAAAGACGACAGTATTAATGCATAAAACTGTATTTTTATGATTTCATCATTTTCAAAAAAAAATATGTAAGAGTGTTTCTGATTTTTGAAACAACACCTTTTCATTTTTCGGGAGTTTAAAGAGTGGATAGTTTTGTTTTGACTTTTTCTGCTTGGTCAGTATTTACTTTCTCCTCCAGCTGGTATTAGTTTCTAAAAATATTGTTAAGAAATGTTATCCAAAAGAGAACTTACGTCCGTAATACATTGCAAGGAAGAGAGTGTTGAAAAAACAAAATCAAAAGTTTTGTCCTGACGGAATTGAACAAAGACACTTGCATTTTAATCTATGTTAAGTCTGTTGGTCACCATTTTCAGCCGTGTGATTGCGACGTAAACTCGAGGATAGGGCGAAACCATGCAGACGCATCTGGACACTCCAAAGTTCTTTGCCTACCACGTCAGTATATCAGTATAAATATCTGATGAGGAATCACCTAATTTACCTTTTGCATGCCCGCCGCACACTGAAGAATATCAGTCAGGTCTCTATTCGTGGTATAAAAGTTTTGCTATTTGTTGACACGTGTCTGAGGGTCTTAAAGAAACCTGAAAGTTACGCTGATCAGACCTTAAAATTGTTTTGCTCAGTTATCTGTCAATATCCCTGTCATTTCTGACCGAACATATTTTCTTTCAGATTTTCCATTGAATTTCATTGTAAATCTATTTAAATCTTGAGTGACTGTTGAGAATTTACTCACCGTTTAAGTCCATTTTTGCTGATTTTTATATAATTACTTGCTGACAGTTACACAACAACATGCATTCGTGGTGGTTTACCAAGATTCTGAAAACCGTCAGATGATTACAAAACTTGCAACAAAAAGAAAGCAAGTTAATACTGGCAAGCGGATGTTAAATAGATTTTTTTTCAATGATCAACACCTGATAAAAGAAAACAACCCATCCCTTGTATCCACTTTATCATTTATTTAATGATGCAATATGTATTTGAATTACAAAGGCACACCCTTTCATGTCGATAATCGCTCATGATACCTCCGGAACAACACAGAAACCATCACGTCATTTGTTCCTCATTTCTCAATTGAAAAAGAGGAGTGCTGCAAAGCCCCAAGCTGTGTTTCCCAATTAACCAACTAACAAAACACTTATCTGCGCAGTGAGGGACCAGAGAGTATAATCATAATTATAATTTTATATAATATAGTTTATTGGTTCCAAAACCGGGGAATTATAAGGCCAGTAGCGGCACAGCATATGGTAAAAAAAGGTTGACCACAAGGAACACACCATTCATATTAAAATGAATATGAGTTATTTAAAGAAACACTGTGCTTATTAGAAAAACGTAAAATTAAAACCATAGCGACAGCTTTACATACAAAAGGATGGAATTATAGTAATAACAATATTATCGTTGTGGAATGTACTTTACTGATCCCAAAATCTAGCAAATTATAAGGGCAGCAGCAGCACGGCTTACTCTAAAAATTGCAGACCATATTAAAATAGAAACGGGAGTACCTTAAAGAGGCGCTACATTGTATACACACACTGTGAGAGGGACAGATTTCCTGTTTTCCAGCAGCTGTTTGATTGTTTAACATCCAGCTCTGCTCCCAATAGACCTCATTTCATTCAGTCATTCATTCATCCACTCATTCATGCTGTAAACAGCTGTTTTCTGCTGCTCGTGTCCGCTTTGAGCACAAGAGTGCATATATTAATCATTTTTTTTTCATATTTTTCTGCTATTTTGCATACTACTGTTTTAACTCAAGATATTTATTTTTAACTACCTTTTCTACGCTTTCCACTTTCTGCCGTGCGACTTGAAATGTCGCAACAGTAGTGCAAGGTGCATTCTATTCTAGTCTTAATATTAAAAACAAAATTAAAAACACATTTTTATTGAAGGCGTCTTACTCGACCCTCAAGGACATAATACATAAATATATATATATATATATATATATATATATATACACACACGCATATACACAAAATACAGATGTAAGGGAAGCGATTAAAAAGACAAACAATATAAGTTGTCCAAATTAAAAATATAACATTTTATTCAAGGCATTTTATTCAACAATCAAGGACACCCTGAAGACATATACATCTACAAGAAATTACAGATTTAAAAGAAACACTAAAAACACAAAACTGACAAATTGGTAAAAATAAAATATGAAAGTGCAAGTGTTTCTAATTAAGCTATATGTACCAGAAATAGGGGAATAATAATAATATTGATAAAGATAATAGATTTTATTCAAGGCATCTTACCTGACACTCAAGGACAGTGTACAGACAAATACAATTACACAAAATACACATTTACAGGGAACAATAAAAATAAAAAACGCCAGAAGCGACCAAGTGGTAAAAATCCCAAAATAAAAGTGAAAGTGTCCGTAATTAAGCTGCATACACCATACATGGTGTAATAATGATAATAATAATAATAATGTTTTTTATTTAAGGCGCCTTTCATGACACTCAAGGACACAGTACAGACATGAACATCAAAACAAAACACAGATTTAAAAGAAACAATTAAAATAAAGTGGAACAAAAAATTAAAATTAAAAATTAAATTAATAACTATATAGAATTAGTACTACATTTCATTGAAGATGCCTTACTCGATACTCAAGGACAGAATGAAAGGAAAGGTGGAGGAGACAGTGGTGAGAGCAGCCATGCTGGATGGTTTGGAGACAGTGACATTGAAGAAAAGACAGGAGGCAGAGCTGGAGGTGGTAGAGATGAAGATGTGCAGGTTCTCTTTGGGAGTGACCAGGATGGAGAGGGTCAGGAATGAGTCCATCAGAGAGACAGAACGTGTTAGATGTTTTTGGAGAGAAGGTCAGAGAAGCCAGACTGAGATGGTTGGTTCATGGACAGAAGAGGGATGGAGAATATATTGGTAGAGGGGTGCTGGAATTGTAGCCGCCAGGCAGGAAGACTAGAGGAAGACCAAAGAGGAGACGTATGGTGAGCGAGGATATGAAGTTAGTTGGTATGAGAGAGGAGAATCTAACCCTATTCCAGAGAATAGGGGGAGATGGAGAAGGTGTGGGGACCCCTGAAGGGAACAGACAGAAGGAAAAGAAGAAGAAGAACAACAACAACAAAATGCTTCTTCTTCTTTTCCTTTGGGCTTTTCCCTATCAGGGGTCGCCACAGCGAATCCACCTTCTCCATCTAACCCTATTCTCTGGATCCTCCTCTCTCACGCCAACTCACTTCACATCCTCTCTCACTACCTCCATAAATATTCTCTTTGGTCTTCCTCTACACCTCCAATTCCAGCATCCGTAGACCAATATATTCTCCATCCCTCCTCCGGCCGACCTTTTCTTCACAACAACAAAATGTATACTAATAATAATAATTATTATTATTAAAATGATGATGATAGTAATAATAATAATCTGTGCATTATTTATCTATATATGTGTATCTGAATATATATATATATATATATATATATATATATATATATATATATATATATATATATATATATATATATATATATATATATATATATATATATATATATATATACATACATATATATATATGTGTATGTGTGTGTGTATATGTATATATGGTCATATCAATATGACCGACAGTTGGGACTAGCTTTTTATGAAAATGTACAAA
>CAAKHD010003934.1:42030-52191 GCA_901007705.1 Fistularia tabacaria | reverse complement strand
TGTGCTCTTCCGATCTCTCTGTCCATCTCAGTCTGGCTTGTATCTCCAGAACATCTAACCGGCTGCTCCTCTGACAGTCTCCATCCTCCCCATTCCCCAAAGAGGAACCTCCTCATGTTCACCTCTGGTGCCTCCAGCTCTGCCTCCTGTCTTCTCCTCAGTGTCTCCAAACCAGACACCATGGTTGCTCTCACCTCCATCTCCCACACCTTTTCCTTGCCGACTCTTCTCCACCTGTTCCAACCCGCTTGCAGACGTTTCCACAAATCTTCTCCGCTCTGCCTCCTGATTAGGCTTTTGATATTTAATATTTTTCCAGGAACGTTTGAATCTAGGAGATAAAAACAGATGTTCTCCAGATGATCGTGATCCACCCTGGGTTAGCCTAGCACTCGCCAGAGGGGAACATGTGAGCTGCATGCATTCTTCTTCTCCTTCTACTACCGGCTATGTAAGAGTAGGGTTTAAAATCCCTGACCTTTGCAGAGACGTTCACGTTCGTGGCTTCAAAAAAAGGTCTGACAGAAACTAGTTTGATGTCTCGAACACACACACACACACACACACACACACACACACACACACACACACACACACACACACACACACCAGGACCGTGACAAATCAAGGGGAGTTCTTTCCCCAGTGTCCTCAGAGGAAACATCTCGTCCAGGTGCAACCAGGACCTTCATCCCCTCGGATCCGCGGCACCACAGTAACTCACCCGGGTAACTAATCCATCGTGTCTCCGCTTAATCCCACAAATTCATTTTTCGGGGAGAACTTTAACTCGCGGGACAAACGACGTGAGCGTTTCAGATGATCGACAGGAGCTGGCCGTTATCTGCCGGAGGGGGCGGGGCTTACGACAAGGACGCTGCTCAAGAGGACCGGGAGGTCGTCCGAGCGCCGTCTTACTTCGACCCGGCGGCTACGATTTGTGATATTTAACTCCTGACACTATCGGGGTCATTAATTCCGTGTTTGTGACACCTGTGAGAATTGAGCCGGGATTAAAATTAAATAAGCCGACTTTACATAAGAGGCTTTAATGACCCCCTTGAAGAATTGGACCTTCCCCCAAGCAAATGCATTTTAATGGCACAATGAATGTTGTAACGGTATCCCGGGGCGACTGCGAGGCCGCTGTCATTAGACCGGTGAGAGGCCGGGCAGAGCGGGAGGTAGGAAAAGCACCATGTCGCTGATTATACGCATCTGTTGCCTTATTTATGTGTTTGCTCTTTTAATTCATTCATTGATTATCTGTACAGCTGGTCCTGGAGTCACAGTGAATCTGAATCTCTGACTGATTGTTGGTCATGTGACTTGTTGGTGATGTGACAGTCTGATTGTCCGTCATATGATGTGTTGTTGGTCATGTACTGGACATGTGAAATGTTGTTGGTCATGTGACGGTTTGATTCTTGGTCATGTAATGTGCTGATTGTCATGCGACGTGTTGTTGATCATGTGACAGTCATGTGAAGTATTGTTGATCATGTGACTTGTTGGTCATATGACGGTCTGATTGTTCGTCATGTGATGTGCTGTTGCTCATGTGATGGTCATGTGATATGTTGCTGGTCACATTACATGTTGTTGGTCATGTGACGGTCTTATTGTGGGCCATGTGACAATTTGTTTGTCCTGTGACGGTCAAATGATGTATTGCTGATCACGTGACATGTTGTTGGTCATGTGACGGTCTGATTGTGGGCTATGTGACAATTTGTTTGTCATGTGACGTCATGTGATGTGTTACTGGTCACGTGATATGTTGCTGCTTATGTGATGGTCTTGTAATCTGTTGCTCGTCACGTGACATGTTGTTGGCCATGTGACGGTCTGATTGTTCGTCATCTGATGTGCTGTTGGTCATGTGACTTGTTGGTAAGGTGAAAGTCTGATTGTTCGGCATGTGACGTGTTGTTGGTCATGTGATGGTCATGTGATGTGACGGTGAATCCCCTGCATGTTTCAAACCGTGGGAGGAACCCGGAGTACCTGGAACTTCAAGATTCAAAGTGTTAACGGTCATTCGTGTGCTCTGGAAACGTGTTTCCCTGCACGATGGCATTCTCTTTTCGCCGTCCACAGCGGCGCAGGATGAGTAGTGAGGGATGAATAACAAACACGCTCCAAGGAATCCTGCGCAGCAAAAGGGAGAACATGGAGATCCAGCACCTTCTTGCTGTGAAGTAGCGTCAGCCACCGCTCGTTGATTCATAAATTCAATGCCACAAATTGGTTATTTCCCCGAATAAGTACTTTTCGAGGGTCTGCTTGCTTTGGCAATAAAAGCCACCAGGTGTTTTGTCTGCGGAGGTTCTCAGTCATCCAGTACATGGTGAATCCTTGTCGAAATCTTGATTTTCTGCACTTGATTCACTTTGAATCTTGAGTCTCCTGGTTCTCCTGGTTCCTCCCACGGTTCAAAAACATGCAGGAGATTCATTGGAGGTCTTAAATAGTCCAAGATTGAGAGGGCGAACTGTTGTTAGCTTCTACAGGACATGTGAAGGAGGAGCCGTGTGTCTCCAAGTGTGAGGCGTGAATCGATGTGTGAAATTCAAGTCCCGTTGCCACGGCAGAAGATTTCGACCAGAATTGACAAGGTGTTTTTTTTTTTACATCATGGGATTAGTTTAAAGGGAGACATGGCGGGCGAGTCTGTTTTTTTTTTTAACGGCCTCCCGGCGCGAGGTCTTGTCCTCCCGGAGCACCTTAATTAACATGGGAACAGATGGCGCGTCGCCCGCTAGCATGAGCGCGTCACACGCCGTGATTTTGCGAGATCACGCGCGGCGCAGCGAAGGTTAAGTGGAAGTCTGTTGCCGCGTCACAGCGTTAGCATCTGCATGAAGGACTGCGTGGATTAACCCCATCTGCCGGGGTTTTCAACATGGTTCACGTAGCAGAACCCACCTGAGCCTCTGCCGTGACCTTCTGGAAGCACGTGGTCAAAAATAGATTTTAATTAATCCGAAGGGCTGTCGGAATCGGCATGCGCTAATTCCAGGGTGTAACAAATTAGCGGTCAGACAAGCTCACGGGCCCTCGTCGCTAATTTGAGGGGCACATTTCCAAATCGAACTCCGGTTCCCTTCGAGAGGCCGGAGCTCAGCTTCCCCGGCACGTCAACCACATCATGGCGGTTTCACCGGCAGGAAGTGGAGAGCAGAAACTGATCGCAAAGGACCTCTTCCCGTGATGACAGATCTGCGTCTCGTGTTCTAACCACATGTTCGCCACCAATCACTGTCGGGGGGCTGTGACATGATAATTCACTCATTGGTCTCTTCATGCCAAGCATCTGTTCAACCCGCCTGCGAACGCAAATAGCTAATCGGCCAATCACATCGCTGGAGCTAGATGGATTCCAGCATTTAGATGTGGTTAAGAAGACCTGATGAAGATCATGTCGAGCAGGAGACAAGAGGGGGTGGAATTGGATTGTGATGCTAGCAAGGCCTGGGCGGTGGCCGGTCTGCTGCGATTTCCACGCACAACCATCTCCAGGGTTTGCAGTGAGAAGAACAGCGAGGACTGGTTCAAGATGACGGAAAGACAGATCTTGCAGAAGAACATGACGGACCGCACCAGCTGCCAAACCGAGAGCCCGATGAGCTCCGGCAGCAGGAAACCACGAAGGACGGCCGGAGATCGCAAAGCCCCTCCAGACTTGGACAATCGAAGGTCGGGAAATGTCACCTTGTGAGATGAGGCCCCATTTCAGAGTCAGATATCTGCAAGAACAACATGGATGCACAGATTCACCCTGTCTTTGTATGAGGTGTGAATGAAAGGGTGAATGCCTGTATGTCTTTGTGGCATGAGAATGAGAGGGTGAATTTTCGTATGTTTCTCTCCAATGTCTGAACGAGTGAGTGAATATTTATGTCTCTATTTGACTTGCCAATGAAAGGGTGAACGGTTGTGTGTCTTTGTGTGATGTTTGATTGAAAGAATGAACGGGTGAATGGCTGTATGTCGCTATATGGTATGAAAATGAAAGGGTGAGTAGTCAATGTTTCTGTCAAATGTGTGAATGAGGGAGTGAGTGAATGGTTACATGTATCAATAGGACCTGCGGATGAAGGGATGAATGGGTGAATGGTTGTATGCCCATATGATATGTGAATGAGAGGGTGAATACATGAATGTTTCTGTCCATTGTATGAATGGGGGAGTGAGTGACTGATTGTATGTCTCTATGTGACATGCGAATGAGCAAGTGAATGATTGTGTGTCTTTTATTGACAAATGAATGAAAGGATGAAATAGTGAATGGTTGTATGTCCCTGTATGGTATGTGAATGAAAGAGTGAATGCTTATATGTCTATATGGTGAGTGAACGGTTGTATGTCTTTGTGGTATGCGGATGAGAGGGTGAATACATGAATATGTCTGTCCAATTTATGAATGGCAGTGAGTGAGTGAGTGAGTGAACGTCTCCATATGAGGTGTGAATGAAAGGGTGAATGGTTGCATGTCTATATGGCATGAGAAGTGAATAGAGGGCGAATATTTGTATGTTTCTGTCCAGTTTGTGAATGAGTGAGTCAATGATATGTCTCTATATGGCCTGCAAATGAAAGGGTGAATGGTTGTGTGTCTTTATGTGATGTTTGAATGAAAGGATGAACGGGTGAATGGTTGTATTTCTCTGTATGGCATGTGAGGGTGAATATATGAATGTTTCTGTCCACTATATGAATGGGGGAGAGAGTGAATGATGTCTACACAACGTGCGAATGAAAGGGTGAACATTTGTGTGTCTCCATGTCCACCAGCAACCCTGAGTGCAGGGTAAGAGGAAGAGTGTGTGAATGAATGAACGAATGAATGCGAGCACAGATGAATGAGCGCGTTACTAAACTAATTTGGTGTTCAAAGAAAAGGTGCTGTTACAAAACAAACCCATAGCGGCTTTGTATTCCTTTCACCGCGCGTCCTCAACTCCATCCGGCGCCGAGCGGTCCAAAATATAAATCACCGGGGGAGGAGTGGGCCGAATTAATTTCAGAATGTGACATCTCGTCACTCTTCATCTCCCGCTCGAACGCACGGCTCGTCAATAACAAAATTACCTGTTAATGCACACCTACGGAGACCCTTATCTTCTGGTCATTTAATACACGCTGTCTCTTTTTTTTTTCCCCTCTTACACAATCATGCATGCAGTTTCGGCCTCTTGGATCCAACCCACACACAGCGTTGAGCCCGTACCGGTGGCAACACGAGGGCCGTGATAAATAAATTCGTCCTCTCACATCACCCGGGGGTTGGTGAATCGGTGAAAAAAATAAAGAAATAAAATAATAGGCAATGGTTGATGCCACAAAGCGCGATGGAGAAGACAAAAGTAAGAAATGAAAAAGCTAAAAATTAAAAAAAAGGAAAAAAAAAAAACAAAAAAACATAGGAGATTGAATGTACACCACATGCATTCACGGAAGCAAGGCGGTCACAAAAAAGAAGCCATTTTTGTAGTTTTCTGACACACTGGGCTGCAGGATGAAAAAAAAAGCGCTATGGGAGAAGATAAAAATTAAAAATAAAAAAGATAAAATATTTAAAAGAAAAATTAAAAATAAATAAAAAGAAGAAGTTAAAAGTTAGAAAAGTTCAGTTAAAAGATAAAAAAGATTAGAGATAAAAATGTAAAAAAAAATAAACAGGAGATTGAACGTACGCTACATACATCCATGGAAGCTCAGCGGTCACAAAAAAGAAGCGATTTTTTGAAGATAAAAATAAAGAAAAATAAAAAGAGATCACATTTAAAAAAAGATTAAAAAAAAAAAAGATAAAAATTAAAAATTAACAGAGGAGATTGAATGTAGGCTACATACATTCACAGAAGCTAGGCGGTCACAAAAAATAAGCCATTTTTGTGGTTTTCTGACACACTGGGCTGCAGGATGCACGGGGATCTACTGTGTGCATTGAGCGTTTCAAACGTCTCTAGTGTGCATGTTTGCTCTTAAAATAAGAGGAATAAACCAGACTTTACTTTGTGAAAAGCGCCGGGTGGAGTTCCAAACACGGTCTTTCCTGGAGCTATGATAAACCCGCAGATGCACAGAGAAAAAGGAGAAAAAAAAAAAAACGTGTTGTGTGAAGCGCCTGGAAGACGGATGGGCTTCGTACTGCGTTCCTAGCCTTCCTCCCAAGCTGCTCGGCGCCGCCTCCCTCTCTCTGCAAGTGAGGACACCTGCTCCCTTGCCCAAACAAAACAACAACAACCCCCCTGTGCTCCCCTGCCCTGAAGAATTTCGAAGGATACTGAAATCGAATTGGACATTTCGGGTAGCAATTCAGAGTAAACACGGTTCTCAGGTTGTTCTGCCGGTAAAAACACACAGAAAAGAAAAAAAAAAAAAAATGGGCATGAAGTGACGGAGGCAGCGATGAGTGTTATATTACTGTCTCCTAAATGAAGTTCAAACTATCACGGCATTATTCTGTTCTCGGATTGATGGCTGTTATTGATCTCACATGGTGCGTGCGGTTCAAAAGAAGAAGAAATCCCTCATGACTTCAATTGCTTTCTGACCGCCAAAGCCACCGGCGGCGCTGCTGAAGCCACCGGTCGAAGGGCTTTCATGTGGCGAAAACACGTGTTTTCGGCGCTTTGCTGGTATTGTGTGTGTGAGGCTGGAGAGCCGAGAGCGGATCAAAAACCGAGCGTCCTCTATTTCCATCATCCAAAGTGCGAAGCGGCCGCGGTTTATCGCTTCAGCCCCAGGAGCATCTTTTCAAAGCGCCTTCCCTTCGCCTAGGCGCCTCGGCTGCTTTTGTATCGTCTTTTCTGGATTGCCCTTTAAGAGGCGGCCGCGGCGGAGGGGTAACGGGAGGAGGCTCCGCCGCACCGGGACTCCCCTTCTGGGGACCGAGCGATAAAAATTAAAAAAAAAAATTGAAAACAGACTGCCGTCCTTCCCCAGGTACGACGAGAATTGGTTAAAAACGAAAAAAAAAAAACTTCAAATGCACGGAAAATTGAACTTTCGTCTTCTTCTTCCTCTTTTGGCAGCTCCCTTCGGGGGTCGGCGAATCGTCTTCCGACGCAAATTGGACCGACCGCGCTTTTTGAGCGCAAATTGAACAAGCAAGTTCTACCTTTACCAGATAGAAATAGGCAGCACGCGCGTAAACGGGATGCTAACAGCGTAGCTTGAAATTCGCAGCTACGGACCAATCAGACAACAGACATTGAGGCGTTCGGGGTTCGCCGGATCCCGACTCTTCGACCCTGTCTTGTAAGACCAGACAGATATCTGGGCGGCAAGACCGCATCGGCGATAGCCGCTTTAGCAATCCCGCTGTTCCCAGGGACGCAGCCTGAACCGAGAGGGAAATAACACAATTTCTGAAAAAAAAGAACCCGGCAGGGTTTAATGATGTGTGCCTCCCACCGAGCCAATCAACACCGTCCTCATTATTTCCCGTGAACGCTGTGTGTGATTGTGTGGCTTCCTGTCTGCGCGGCTCCGATAGGAAAAGCCCCCCCATGTATGTTGTTTGTTTTAAAATAATTATTCATCGTTTAGATTGTTTGTTTGTTTGTTTTTTCATTTTTTTCCCCCCAAAGAAAACCACTGGTTCTCCTTTCAAAGCTGCATGCACGAGTGTGTGTTTGTGTGTCTGTGTTTGTGAGAGAGTGTGTGTGAGACTAAAATTGTACCTTTACAAAGCCCTTCAAGGTTGTTTTTAGATTTTACAAGTCAACGTAAAGCTGATTTCCTCCGATATGTTAAACAGTGCCTCTGCTCGTCACTCGTCGACCATGTTAGCAGCAGATGACCAGAAGGAGGCAAACGCAGTGACCTGTTTTAACCGATTCTTTCAAATCAAACGATGTTTTCAGGGAAAACTTAACTTGGATCCAGTTTTAAGATTAGCACGAGAATGGCTAACAGGTACAATGTAGCTGCAGCTGTCTGCTACGTGTTTGTCCCTTCCTTTCCATGAACTATCGGAACTCTTCCTGCATCTTTCACTCTTCCTAACCCTGTGTCAGAAGATGGGCAGATGGTCAGGTAGCCGTTGCATTTTAACATAAAACCGGATTTTAAAAATAGTGAAATACACAGCAAAGCCCCATCAGGTAACTTTTACCTGCAGGAAGAAAACAGAACCTTTAGCATGATTCGCTCAGCGCTAACAGAATTAAACTGTGTTGCTGTGGCAACATGTTTTCCGTTATTGTTTGTGACAGAGCCGCTCCACAAACTATCCTGTGACATTGAGGAGGAGGAGGAAGAGGAGGAGATGCAGGGAAGTCATGGTAGAATCGCTAATTTTGCTGAATGAGCAAGGGAGTACCGCTGCACCTGATGCTCTCTGGACGCAGCATCATCGTGGGGAGATCCTCCAGAGCCTCCTCGAAAGAGCGTGGCCATCCCATGCTCCGCTTGGAAATTCAGCTCCACTCCCTTCATTCATGCTAGTAACGGGATCCCCAAAACTAACCGTTGTAGACAGGCACGGCTGCTTGCTAACTACATTCAACAAGTCCCATTAGCGGGTAAATTTGGCCCCGATGGCATTTTTTTTTTAGTTACTGAGTGAAACCCGAAGGCTTGCGGTGTCAAACCTTAAAAAAGGTGAAATCGGACAACAAACGCAGATCTTCAGACTCCTGGAACACCCTGCCCTCTGTTGACTCCACAAAAAGCCGACAAGACGAGACGGCAGCGAAACCCCCATGCGATTTCAAAGTTCTTTCAGACTTATGAATCGTGAGGGGAGGCTGTCAAGGTTCCTCTCCCAATTCTCTAAATGCCTGAAAAATAGGCAAATGATACATCATATATATATATATATATATATATATATATATATATTAAACATATACACGCCTGAAAAATAGGCAAATGATATATATATATCCCTCTGCTGTTTTCCCGCTTTTCAATTTATTCCCTCTCGTATTTGCGAACCTCTCGGACTGAGCCTGATTTTTTTTTCCATGTCCTCGTCTGGCCCGCACTGCACGTGCTCAGTGCAAACCCCCATCTACTTGCTTTCTTGGAAATGCATTGATGAAACAAAATAATTGTCGTTTTTGCAAATGGACTGCAAATGGAGGAGGCAGGGGATGTGTCTCTTTGCAGTTCGTGCGAGACCACGCTATTCCGCCTTTTATATTTATATATATATATTTAATAATATTAAATGAGGATAATTTGTCATCAGTGGAATTTTTAGACATCCATCTGTCCACGTTGACGCCAAACCCCAGTGAGATCGGGCGGTTGGACATGGCTAAAACCCGTCGATGCCGTTCACGTGGCTTCCACTTTCTTGGAAAATAGATTTAAAAAAATGATAATAATAAAGAAAAAAAATTCCTAAAAATTAAATAACAGCTACAAAGCAGCGGCTGCTGGGTGAATGGAACGTCCTTGCAGACAGGACCAGGAAAAAAACGGTGCAAACTTCATTCTGGTCCCACCTGGGTCTCTGACAGGGTTCAGTGCGGTCACGCAGGAAGGAACACACACACACTTATGAATTTACATATGTGCATATGTGCATATAAATGGAGCGAATGGGATCAGACCGGATTATGGATACTAGTGGTTCAATTCCGGGTTCGGCGTCTCGCTCAACATGCACTTCGGCAGGCTTGGAGGGGATTGAACCACCCTAGTCCGAAAACATTGACAAACAGTGATAAAAATAAAAACGTGTGATTTTATTTCAAATATGCGCCTTTTTTTTAAAAATCTCCTTTACTTTCAGAAAAAAAAAACAAAAGAAACAATAATTCTTATACAACTGCTATTAATAATACAGTGACATTTGCATGAAATATAATGATTATATACACATATATATATATATATTCACATATATATATATATATATATATATACACACACACACATATATATATATATACACACACACACATATATATATATATATATACACACACACATATATATATATATATATACATATATATACACACACACACACACATATATATATATATATATATATATATATATATATATATATATATATATATATATATATATATATATATATATATTAGAAAATAAAACCAGATACATGGATAAATAAATAATACATCTAGAAATAAAATAAATTCATTCATAAGAATAAATTAATAAGATGTC